>OX235271.1:122528203-122550891 GCA_944472155.2 Trichobilharzia szidati
CAGATAAAAAGCCAGATCCACATTAGACCACAGATCAAACACCAAGTTAAAATGATAGATCGAAATATCTATCACAAAGTACAAAATAAAATCACAACTACGTGAGTGAGTCAGTTATACATTGAAGATTCGCTTAGAAAAATGGTGTCCTGAAATAAAATGATGTGTCAAATGGCTAGAAGGCATGCTACGTACGCTAAACTATAACCTTTTTGATGAGTAAATTCAAACCAAGTAAGATGACGTTGGAAACACACTGATGACAGTCAGACCAAGATATAATACTAATTTAGGTCATGCACAAAAGTGTAAGTTGTTTTTCAAGCTTTTTAGCAACAGTAAGAGTCACTGCAGACACCAACATCCAAAAAGCGACTATAATCGCACAGATAGTCAGTTAAAACACTTTACCCGTATCTGCGTTTTCATGTACTAAGCCAGGAGCCACACTTTTGTAAGGAGGCTGAAGATACTACCCAGTTGCCCAAGCTGAAGTTAATGTAGTGGGACTCATACCCGGATGAGACATCTCCAGTCACACAGAACCTTAACTTTTACTACTCACACCTACTTGTAACATAACTCTTTCTGATCGCTTCCTGTTATCATTCTGTTTTGTGGTGTGGTAACCCAAACTGAGGAACTTTGGCGGAGAGCTGTAGATTGATCATTCTTTCTGACATGATTGTATTACGAAGCTGTGGATTATTGACCTAGACTTCAAAGTAGGAAAAAAATGACTAATCTTTTTGAAGACATGCTAAAACTGACCGGCTTACAATAATAGATAGTACAAATGTTATTTACTAACCACTTCCATGTTAATGCCCTTCAAAAGTTACCAAGATGTTATTGCTACAAAAGTGTTAGGAATTTATTCGATATACATGTTGTTTTCGACTTTTTCTATTGCTCAAAACTGGATTTTGAGTAGACGGACGAGAGACAGGCTCCAACTAGCCAAATATTCATTTCATAAAGTACTTTGCTTGGAAATGACATCGCTACATTACTGTCTTAAGAAATACCTTATAGCTAGAATTTTAAATATCCAAAATTTACTAAAAAGATAACAATGGATAATAGTGTTTTGAGATCCGTCTACATTTCCGATACTGTTCTTAAACCTACCTCTAAATCCTCTTCCTTCAAAAGCACCAGTTATCCTGTTAAGTTTAACTGTGTTCGCCACACGAACTTTGAAAAAGGAGTGGATTTTACACGCTCTTGTTTAATTTTGGCTTTTGTTGTTATACGCTCTAAAATTCTATAGATTAACTTTAAATCAGTTTATTTTGATAGAAGTTTACGTTTCAGTTTTGAGACTATTTCATTATAGGAAGTTGTGTTCTTATAACACCATAGTTATATTTATCCATTTTTCTGCACTCATTGGTTTTTTTATCACTGGTTTAGGTCATATATATAAAGTCATACTTGAATCTGAATCACTCTGAAAAGCATACCTATCAAAAGGAACCGCTGTGGAAGAACTATGTGCCAATTTCCAATTGAAGAAGGAATGCAGTGTGATAATTTCAAGAGATGGTTTCATAGCATGTGCACAAACCTAACTCCTGCAACATACAACCGCTGCTGCAAACCTCTGGCGAACTGCCTGTTCAATGATTGCTGTAGTACGACTAAGTTTCGTATGACGGAAGCCATTGCCACTCTCAGTGAGGCTCTAAAGCTCATGGACTGCAAGGGTCTTCTACCACAGGGGAAGAGCAACTACTGTTCAGACACCGATGACGTCACTAGCGTCATCGACAAAAAATACACGTTCCTGATGAGTCTGTCAGGAGCACCCAACATATTTCAGACACCCCTACGATACCGGGTAAGTCCTCCAGTGACAGTAATAGAAAGACTGGCACGAAGAGGAGGAGTACCAGGGGTCGAAAATCCGCAGCTCAAGTCACCCACGGACCTGTAGACCAAACCTCGTCCACACCGGTGGATAGCAGGCAGACACAATCGACTACGGTTAGCGAGGAGGACGCCAATGGATTGCGTTATGTAGTCGCCGGCAAAAGGCAAGAAAAGGACACCATAATGGCCACACCGTCCACGAAAGACGGAAAGAAACTTACGCCGTAGAGCAAGAAAGCCATGGCAAGCAAGCCTGACCTCTCTAACAGGTCGCTCATTCTACACGAAGTGGAAGAATCACCGGCTTCTGATCCCAAGATCAGGTTCGAACACGACCTTAGCTTAGTCAAACGCCTCTTAGATAAGCTGCTGCCAAAAACAATATCAAGCATAACCATACACAGCTTATATAGAATCGGCCAAAAGCCTGACTCGATAGCATATTAGCTGGTACGCCTTCTCAAAGTCGTACTAAACTCAAAAGAAGAGAGGGATGCGATTCTAAGCAACTCGCGAACTCTCAAAGGATCAGGCATATACGTCAATGCCGACTTATGCCTAGCAGACCGTGTCAAAAGATAGTCTGCAGCCCTAGAATTAAGCGAACGAAACCGAAAAAAACCTTAAGGTTAAGGGTTTTCGGGTTGTCAAAGTTTGATGATCCCGAAACCTCTGTGGGTAATCTGCGGAAGCACCAAACTGAATAGACAGTTTGCTACACCCACGGCCTCTTGAACAAACGGACTGAACTGTGTAATATGATAAACTCCGAAAGTAATTATTATCACAGAAACATCGCTCACACCCGATGTCACTGATGACGAGGTTAACCTGCCAAACTTCGAAGTGCATAGAGTGAACCGACTAAGCCGCAAATGAGGTGGCGCAGTCACCTACTTCAAGAAATGCTTAACCGTGCGTGGCATTGAAGCTCTTGCTCTCATGCAAACTTCTACGATGCAGACTTAAATGTATATGCCAAGATATTGACCTCATTGCTGTATACCGCAATCCTGACTGTAGTATAGATGACTTCCTAATAGAGAAGCTAGCCTTCTGGACATCGGAATGTCAAAGTCTTGTAGTCAGCGACTTCAACGCCCAAACAGTTGACTGGACAAGTCTTACAACACCATCTTCAGACAACTTTGATCATGAACTGCAGGAATCTAGCATTTCGCTAGCCCTAGTCCAACATGTCATTAAGCCCACGCGCTATAACTCACAGTACTCATCAACTATGGACTTAGTATTCTCCCGTGTTGAGGATGTAGATCTCATACATCTTCCTCCTTTAGGAAGAAGTGATCACGCTGTGCTCACTTTCAAGTTCACAGTAACAGCATAATGGACCAAAACCCCAGCTCGACCAAACGTTTGGAAAGCTGATATAAATGCGGTCATCTCATCAGCCAACTCAGTGAACTGGTACATCAACCCAGAGTCACAAGTAGAAGCCGCATGGGACCAACTTAAACAACTTTACGCCCGGGTAACTGAACCTTTTATCCCTTGGTCTGTCCCAAAGGGTCGGAAACATTGCCCCCTTGGATAAACCGAGAGATTCGTAAGTTACTCAGAAGCAAACACAAATGTTGGAACCTGTTTGCCACACTTGAGACTCCTGAGACCAGGCAATTATATAACACTGCTAGGAATAAAGTTATTGCAGAAATCCGCCAATCAAGAATGAAGTGCGAAGCACCTCTGACTCAAAATGCAAAGGCACAACCTAAAAAAATTTTCTCGTACATGAACTTCAGGAATAAAACATACAATGGTGTCCCAAACTTGACTACTGACAATGACACAATCGAAGAAGATCAAGAAAAAGCAGAAGCAATGGTAGACTACTCCCAAGTCTTTACACAGGAGTCGTTACTCCCCATAGGATCAGCTCTGACTGCATCAGAGGAACACGGGATAGATTCCGTTGACGTGTTCAACTACTTAATGAAATTAGATGCAGACAAATCAATGGGTCCTGATAATCTTTAACGAAAGCTTCATCAACAAGGAACTATCAGCTCACATAGCTGGCCTATTGATTACGATCTTCGAGCTATCTCTCCTAAATGGACTGTTAACGTATAACTGGAAAGATGCCATAGTAACCCTCATCCACAAATTAGGAACAAGGCAAAGCCCTTCAAATTACAGGCCTATTAGTATCACCAGCACTTTAATCAAGACACCGGAAAGAATCATCAAGAAAGGTATCATGGCATATCTGGAAAACAATATTGTGTTATCCAGGGCACAACATGGTGCGCGGTGGCCGCGCTTAATTTCAGATCCTTATGGGCAATTCGCAGAGCCTTTACTAGAATCACCAGAGATATGTTCACCTCCTTATATACATCTCTGGTGACATCAAGACTACAAAACAGTATCCAGGCAGCCAGTCCTTGTCTTAAAGGGAACTCACATATTCTAGAAAGGGTTCAAAGGAAGGCAACACGTATGGTCCTCGGTATGACTAACTCATCATACGACGAAAGACTAGACAGTTTAAAACTCTTCTCCCTACCATACCTTAGGCAGAGAGGAGATTTAATTACAATGTTTAAAATTCTAAATAATGACTACGAACCTGATTTATTCTCTTTTCCTTCCCACCAAGTCGGAACACCTTAGAAGACATTGCATGAGAGTTCAAAAGCCAAGCAATCATATTGCTGTTGAGTACTGGTTCTCACACGGAGTCATAAACTCTTGGAACCGACTCCCAGAAGAAGTGGTATCTGCAACCTCAACTGATTCATTCAAGGAGGGCTTGGACAACCACAGAAGTTTACTAGGAAAGGATTAACATAGGCTCCAAGCCTTCTATCCTCAAACAATATATCTGAATATACACGTTTTAGTAATTCCAATTAGTCGATTATTCACACACACACTCCACTTCGCCGGGACTGACCAAGCAAATTCAGAAGGAATAATCTTGTTCGTTCATACGATCCGCAACTTCAACTGCTTGTCGGAGGTCATGTACTTAGGTGGTTGCTAAAGTCTTACTTTGCCAATGTTTTATTTTTGTGTGGTGCATTTCTTGCTGCCTATAACGTACCATGTCTGCATTTCAATAAGTGTAACATTTGAGGCAGGACCAGGAGCCGCCTTACAATCTAAGGATCAATTCAAAACGTTTTCTCATATTTCCCGTTTACAACTACCCAAAATATTCATGCCTTGTTACACTCGTGGTCGTAAACCTTAGAATTCAATTTCGAGTTGATTTGATAGACCCTAATGATTCTAATACCAAACATCCGTTAAAAGAGAGTTAGTTAATAGTGAAGAACGAAAACTTTTTTTCGCAACTTCTAAATCAAACAGAATTTAGCAGACTTCTTATGGTTGATTCCGTTGATTGCTATATGAATAATGTTCCTGAAGACATTTCTGTTTTTCTTGTAGAGATTTATTTATTACCAAAGTAACCTTGTGAGGCCAATTTAAACATCAGTGAAGTAATACCGCACCAGTAGCCTTAAAACGCTCAGTGAGCAAGTTAGAGACACCTGGCAAATCTTATCATTTGATAGTGTGGAATATTCCCATATTATGAATTAAAAGTCAATCTGAACGAAGAATATTCTTTTCAATAATTTCTCTCCAGGTTCTTACAATTATAAGATGTAATATTTGTTGTCGTTACAATAAAGGCCAGTTATGCGGTGGATACATTTTAACGTAGAATAACAGATTAGTTATGGTATATCAAAATAAATAGTCGTATTTGTGTGACAAACGTGCTAGGCTGAAATCGATTACAAAATATTGTAAAACGGGAGACAATAGTGGCGATTAGTCATAATAGATTTGTAGAGTGTGGGGTAGGAAAATTGACAAGTCAGTTCAAGGTTATAAAAGGTGTCAGGTGAATGGCTAGTACAAAGTGGTCTGTATTAAACAGGAGATAGTAAGACTGCAATGAGAGGTTCATAATGAAATAGCGAATATGTGAAATGAAACAGGTGGAGGCATATATTGAGAAAAGAGATAATATCACTAATAATAAGTCCGGATAGTATAAATGAAAAATTCGATAGTATTGAGAGAATGTTTGCATGAAGGGCATAAATTATGACGAATAATAATAATAATATTTGTAATAATAAGCAAAGGAAAAAAATAAGAGGGTTAAGGGGAAGGAGCACTCTTAGTAAGATGAATCATCAATCCAAATTTGTCCACGGTAGGAACAGCATCTGAACGTGTTCTTTTTGGATACAAAGTTCCGGTTTAGTCGATCTTATTGCAACAGCTTCAGCTATGTGTAGGAGATGTAAGCGAACTGTACGTGATAACGATGTCAACACCGCTTTCAGGGTTATATACCGAATTCCGAAGTCGTTATCACGTACAGTTCGCTTGCATCTCCTACACATATGATCGACTAAACCGGAACTTTGTATCCAAAAAGAACACGTTCAGATGCTGTTCCTACCGTGAACAAATTTGGATTGATGATTCATCTTACTAAGAGTGCTCCTTGCCCTTAACCCTCTTATTTTTTTTCCTTTGCTTATCATTACAAATATTATTATTATTATTCGTCATAATTTATGCCCTTCATGCAAACATTCTCTCAATACTGTCGAATTTTTCATTTATACTATCCGGACTTATTATTAGTGATATTATCTCTTTTCTCAATATATGCCTCCACCTGTTTCATTTCACATATTCGCTATTTCATTATGAACCTCTCATTGCAGTCTTACTATCTCCTGTTTAACACAGACCACTTTGTACTAGCCATTCACCTGACACCTTTTATAACCTTGAACTGACTTGTCAATTTTCCTACCCTACACTCTACAAATCTATTATGATTAATCGCCACTATTGTCTCCCGTTTTACAATATTTTGTAATCGAATTCAGCCTAGCACGTTTGTCACACAAATACGACTATTTATTTTGATATACCATAACTAATCTGTTATTCTACGTTAAAATGTATCCACCGCATAACTGGCCTTTATTGTAACGACAACAAATATTACATCTTATAATTGTAAGAACCTGGAGAGAAATTATTGAAAAGAATATTCTTCGTTCAGACTGACTTTTAAATCTCATGAATATAATATGCTTAGTGAAGTGTTATGTTATTAAGTGGGATATTTGGTAAGTTTCAGGCTAGGTTTGGGAAAGAATAAGTTAAGGTTTAGCCTTAAGATAGGGCTAGCTCAACCAAATAAGAGCGACATTAGGGTTGGTTCGAGTTAGAATAAAGTTATTTCAGGTATAATTTCACGTTAGGGTAAGGTTAAGGAAAGATTAGGGTTATTTTTAGGACTAGAACTAGATAATTACATAAATAGAATGTGGTTATATTACTCTATTGATACTCCAATTCAAAGCTAAGGTGTTTTTTGTCAGAATACTGAGAAGGATACCCTGCGTAACAGTTTGATGCCATCTTAAAAAAATTGGCATGAATTCATGCCAAATACGTATTCGACTTAATGAGATTTTGGGAGGATGTGACAGAATACCATCAAATTCCTTAAAAATCGAGCAAGTGAATGACACCGTTATGTACGACAAAATATTACTGGTCAAACTAACACTTACACTCTCTGTCTCCATGTGCAAGTGTTCCACTAATTTCATGAAGGCGCTAAGCACATGTCCAATATACAGTTTGGTTACTACGACCTAGTGTAGATCAGATCAATTTGTTTGTAATTGCTTCTTGTTTGAAAAGTAAAGGCTTTTGATTTTCGATAATATTCTGCCTAGTGCAGCTCTCCACCCGACTGGCTAAACTAAAGCTGACTCCAAGGGGAGTACAAAGATAGGCCATATTAGGTTTGCAGTATGCGATGTATTAAGACCATTTCGCTGCTGTGAATGGGCCCACCGTCTAGGTCGTTATTTTTCCACTGCAGTTGAAACGAGAGACAAAAATAATGTATAAAGTCCTTGTATATTACTCTGATTTATAAAGAGTAACAAACAAACGGATAGATAGTCAAACATGATGGTTAAAAATAGATAAACAAAAGAAATTTTAAAAAGTGATAAGAAGGAATAGGTTATTAAATAAGTGGGGTATTCAGAAGAATGAAACATGGGGCAATTAGTTGTGGAAACGGGATATAGAAGCATGACATGTGATGGGTAGGAGGCTGAAGGTCTTGACGTTAACGGATAGTACGATGTATACTAATGCAAGATCTTATACCTACAACTCCCAAAGTATTTGTTCTGCCTAGACCAAACACAAATGAAACACTAAATTAGTCATCCAAAAAACTAAGTATATTTCCAGGTTGAAATCATAGTGCCATATTGATTGCTTAACCAGCTAGGAGTCGCAAAGAAGCGGACGAACGTGACACGTTGATATGTTAAATGGTGTGAAAGCTTGACCACTAGCCCTTAGCTAAATAAGTCAATTAAATTAGTGAAGGTCAGCATCTGATGTTGAGTGATGAATGCTTTAAGCTAATAATTTTGGGGAACTGCCTGCTGCTACGAAAACTTTAAAATGATGGTCCATTTGAACACAGTCTTTGTTTCACTTCACGATTATCAAGACTACGCTTACACCTGCCAATGGAAGATGCATTGCTCATAGCTAATTTTTGAAGAGTTCCTGAAGACTGCGAACTCGAAGCAGAAAGAAAAGTGAGAGCACTCCATTGCACTATCCTCCGAAATTTGCCACAAGGAATCCCGCAATGTCTAAATTGTGGAATGCCTTCGCTTCCGTAGTCCCGGTCATTAGAAATATTGTAGGAAGGAATTATTTCACCTCAAAACTACGCTAGCTTATTGTGAGAACGCTCAATTTCTGGGTTTTTTCGTAATAAGGTTTATTTCTGAGACACCATCTCTTTTGTCGCCCGAATCGGGAGCCTTTGCAAAACAATGACATCCCTCTTAAGTAAAGGGAGGGGCGAAATGATATTGGGCACTTCAAGGAGTGGTCGTATGAAAAGCCCTGGAGTCAGCGCACCTATCTATGTGTAAAGTGCAAAACCACATATACATTCACCACATCACCAGTGTAATTCATGCACGCATCCAGTTTTTCAGTTAGGACGAGACCTAAGTCGCTATGAGATGCGTCGTTTGACAGGTTATAGTCAAGCCGAAATCAACTTATATTGCGTGTCCTACAGGTGTGTACTTACATTATCATGCATTGTTTTAGCTTGAAAATCATGCCACTGATCAGTACATGGTCCTGCAGATTTTTCAGCTTCACATGCAGCCTATCTGAGTTCCGCAAGCAATTTATTCCCCTGCAAATCCTTATATTGTCCGCGTGAAAAAAGTCTAGACGACTCGAAAAAGGGCATGTGAACCATACAAGCACTGTACTGATCAAATTATATCTAAACAACTAATCGACGTCAGATCACCAAGTGATGTGCTGGAACTCATACAACTGATACTGAGCAGTAGAGGCAGACCACCTGGTAAGCAAAGCCTTTAGTCAAGAAGCAGATTCAGTGCACAGTGGTTAGGACTCTCGCCGACCATGCACATAGTCCGGGGTTCGATCCCCTGCCGACGCACACCCGATATCTATGGTCGCCCTGCGAAATTTGGGCTACCGATATCCATTCTGAAAATTCCATACTTGTAATGAAAATACGGTGTGGCATCAAGCTGTAATCAAAATAAAAAATAATAATCGGGCAATTTATGTTGATATTAAGGCATCGAACAAATGCTTCAATTCAAGCGAACTTCATTCATTACACCTTTTGTGATCAATTTATTTATTTGTGTCCAAGTGTTAACACATATGAGGACCACATTCAGACAGTGTCACGCAAACTAGAAAACTAAGCATGACAATCATTAAGAGTGAAGACATTTTCGAGGCAGAAACAATAGAGTTTCCCGGATGTCACTGATATCGCTGGGATTGTAACAATGTCCAAAGAGGTGGATACCATCAGGCAGCAGCTGCCACCTACTCCACTCGAAAAATTCGAAATTACTCATGGCTTGACTGACTTCTGTCGATGTTTTGTTAATAGTTGCGTGCAGTGTACAATAATTATGGGTTTATAATTTATAAGGAGTTCGAAAATTCATAAAATTTAAAGGTCACCAGTGAGTATAGTACAATTGTGATGTTAGCAGTTATATGAAAAGCAAGGGCTTATTAATATTTAGTGTTTTTCTGATATATACAGTTAGTTGTTTTTCTGATGTATCGAACTCATACCAAGTACTTGCATTCAGGGAGTTGAAATTTAAACTCTGGCCTTCAGCCGGTTTTCAAAGTCTATTTTATTTTATTTTGTCTGTGGAAGTCATTCAAACTTAGGAGCCTTAACAATAGAGCGCTTTCTCACATATAGGCGTGGTTCTCACATCTCCCCACCATCATATTCGCTTAATAGCAATAACCACCCCTCACCCTTCAATGTGCAAGGCCCTGGCGAAATGCATCTTTTTTTCTATTGTCATATGTAATGCAAACGTTTTACATTCATTTGTCAACTCATTAGGAGTCATTGTATGCACGAATACTATCAAAAGACCACCTTGTATATCTTATCTGCTACAGTGTTTCGAAAAAATTAATAAAAATATACGGAAATTAGACGGTCATAGTCTACCTTTGAGATACAAATGAATGAAAATGAAAATACGAGAAACAATGCATAGTTGTTAATCGCTATATATATAGAGAGAGACAGTAGCAAGTTATGATATATGGAAGGAAGGAAAGGTGCCTACCGACTGGAGGAAAGGTTACCTCGTGAAACTACCAAAGAAGGGCGACCTAGGACTCTGCAAGAACTGGCGAGGAATCATGCTCCTATCGACGCCAAGCAAAATCCTGAGTCGCATCATCCTGGAGAGAATAAAGGACGCACTGGATACAGAACTCCGACCAGAACAAGCTGGATTCAGGAAAGGCAAATCATGTTCTGACCAAATTGCAACTCTACGCATCATCATCGAACAAAGCATGGAATGGCAATCAAACCTCTACCTCAACTTTATGGACTTCGCGAAGGCCTTCGACAGCGTTGACCGTGAAGTAATTTGGAAACTACTAAAGCACTACGGCGTACCCCAAGTATTCATCAACCTTATTCAACAGCTCTGCGACAACGGCACATGTCAAGTGATCCACAACGGAAAACTCAGCGAGGCGTTTGGAGTAAATACAGGAGTCAGACAAAGGTGCTCACATCACTAATGATATTCCTAATTGTGGTGGATTGGATTATGCGTCAGACAGTGGGAAACGAGAAGACAGGGATATCCTGGACAGATGTGAAGAACCTAGAAGACCTGGATTTCGCGGATGATTTATGTTTGATGTCACACAAAATCGAAGACTTACAAGCGAAAACCGACAAATTGGTCGAAGAAGCAGCAAAGACAGGACTCCAGGTGAACATAGACAAGACAGAGGTTATAAAAATAACCAACCAACAACAACAGCAGCAACATCCAGCGCCAATCACCATCAACGGGAGGGATTTGAAAGAGGTTACTTCATTCACTTATCTAGGGAGCATTGTCTCAACTACAGGAGGAACGGACGACGATGTCAAATCGAGAATCGGGAAGGCGAGAAACACATTCATCAACCTGAAACCAATCTGGAAATCTTCGTCACTCAGCATCAACAACAAAATTCGGATTTTCAATACAAACGTCAAGTCAGTCAGTTCTTCTATACGGATCAGAAACTTGGCGGGTCACAAAGAATATTTCCAACAGCCTGTTGCAGACCTTTATCAACAACTGTCTTCGTTCTTTACTGAAGATTAGATGGCCGGAAAGAATCACCAACAAGAAACTATGGGAACAAACAAAACAGGAACCAATCGCTCAACAAATATGCAGGAGAAAGTGGAGATGGATTGGACACTCACTGAGGAGGCCGTTGGGTGACATTGCGCGTCAGGCCCTCGAGTGGAACCCGAAAGGGAAGCGGCGAGTGGGAAGTCCAAGGGTGACATGGAGGAGATCGTGTGAAGAGGAACTGAAACGGTATGGATTAACATGGATGCAAGTGAAAAGTACAGCAGAAGACAGAAGCAAGTGGAGGCGCGCAGTTGAAGCCCTATGTTCCACTAGGAACCCAAGGGAACAATAATAAGATAAGATTCGTTAATATTTGAAGCTCACCTCGTAGTTAAATTGATTATTTACACTATCACCACTTAGACGTGAATTAGCATGGAGGCAGACAGTACTTACGTATAGCATTAGGCAGTCCTCAGAGACATTTTAATACTGGCCATCTTCAGGTGATTTACTAATGGAACTTGAGACTGAACTCTTAGCGCACTGAAATGCTTATAATACAATGTTACCAAGGACATATGCAAAAATATTTGATTAAAGAAATAATTAAAAGCCAGAAAACTGAATGTGAATGGGTGACTTGGGCTTTGAGACCAGTAATGGTGAAAGTGGAGTTGAAGACAAAGAATGAAAACCCATGCAGCCTTCGGACTTTTGATGCCTGTAGTGTAATATATTCTTTAAAGCCAAATTCTGAGGACTATTTCAGAGAAAAATCTGTTGTAAGCTGCAGGCGAGGAATATGAATGTTGTGTAGTGAGATGGAAAGCTCGGATGAAATTTTTTGGAGTACAGTGCTCCACATTTTCCAAAATCATGCTTCATTTCCTAATCGTTACCCCATAAGTGAACGCCATCAATATCATCCTGAATCCTATCATATAGGCAGGACACGTTATTCCTGAGAAAATGGAACGCTTTTGTATGTCATCGTCAAATTGCTAAAAATCTGCAATGCTTAATAACGTTGCAAATGTCACTGAAATATAACAGGGGTGATAATGCATCTGGAACACCGCCTCGTATAACTCCGCTTTTTATCAAGACTGGGTTGGGTATGTGGGGACCTATTTTGACCATTCGCATGCGATTACAAGAAACGAAGTGAAACAGTTTACCAGTAAATGTTATATCCCACAAGATTGCCGTTAAGGAACTTAACCCAAAGTTCCTATTACTTGCGAAGACGCTCCGAATCGACGATTATACTAGGTACAATTATCGACTTTAACTCCAAAACACATGGACCAATAAGAAATTTTATCCTTCGGCAGTTAAAATCAATAGTCTGTACGAAGTCTATAAACAATGTTTTACAAGGAATGTATTGTACTTTTATTCGTATTCTTTCGTCTTCTTCCAACTTGTACACGATTGAACCATTCGCGCCTTCGAGTTGCCCACTAATGGTGACCAAGGCCAATGAACCAACGGTCGATGTTCACATTCGCTTAGAACTGGACTTTTGATATTAAGTGTCGGTGGCTCAAAGTGTCAGTTTCTTTACTAAGATCTAAGCATACAATTACTGTGATCATTTCGGAATCTTTAAATAGCGAGATGTGACTGAATAGTTCTAAGTGGCATGCCATGCAGAGGCGTGAATTCACGAAACCGTGTCGACAAGGAATAACAAGTTTCTCATGAGAGAGGAAGTCAAAAAATGGCACATTTCATGAAAATTTCCAGAACCCTTGAAATAACGGAAGTCAGGCTAGTGGATCTATAACTCATGACACGTGAACGAGAGCCTTACAAATACCTACGGGTAATGTGCGTGGTTTTCCATGCATTTTGATGTATCCCAGTTGATTTACTTGGCGTTGATCCTATCTAACCGGCTATCTGATCTTCACTATCGAGTTAGCGAAGGGAGCCGTTGACAAAAGTTTAAAGCCTGGTGGAAATACTTTTCGTGAGGCACATGCGAAATCTCTGAGCTATACACAGAGGAACTTATCTGAAATTAGTATTGACAATCCAAATCTTATTCCTCATGCTGAAGACAGTTGGTCAACGCACCTGATTTCAGCCTAGTGAAGGTTTGTCCTGCTTAGCTTTTACAACGTAATTCATGATGCATGTTGTCCAGCTAAGTGAAAGAAGTACCTTCCTTCAGATTTATCCGGTTGGAAGTGAATGACCTGAGGTGATTATGAGCAGTGAATAATTGTGCTCCGAGTGTCATCCAGTTATGAACACTGTGTCACTTTATCTTACAGCAAATTATTTTCTACCACAGTTACTTATGAAATATAGTCTATGGAGATAATGTTAAAATGGGTAAGTAGACAGATGATGACCAAATAATGAGCTGAAATATGTTATTGTATGCATTTTTATATTTATAACTTCAATAGGAAGGCGGAAAAGATTATGAATTTATCGATAAAGCTTTCTATGTATTGCTATGAAACGCGGTAACAACAACACCAACAGACGCAAATAATAAAGCACAATTGGTTAGTGAACAATTTTTTGAAGTTCACGATATCTCAGCAAAATCTAACTTTACCAAATAGTCTCCTTATAATTCCTACAGTCAAGTATAAGCATTTAACGTTAGTGTTTATAATATATCTTGAGTTAATATTGAAACTCTGTCGCTATTTCTGTTTAATTTCATCATAGATGCACTAATGGATTTAGCCTTAAGTGACTTCAGCGACTCAGGGATTGACTCGTTACTATCAGAGAATAATCTCGTTAACATAGAATTTGCAGAGGATATAGTCCTCCCTCCTAGGTGAAGACTCTGACAAAATCCAGGAGAGTCTTCTGAACATCTTGAGCAGCAGTCTGGGAATGTTCGGCATGCGACTCGCACCCAGTAAAAATGAGATTATGTTACAGGACTGGACTACATTGACTCCTAGATTAGAGATAGGGAGTGAAGTGGTAGGGCGTGTTGACCACCTCACTTATTCAGGAAGATGCATCAGCCGACGCCAATGGGTTGGTCGCTGATGAAATCTCTGCACGGATAAAGAAGGCTCGTTTCACATATGCTAGTTTACACTGCCTCTGGTGTAGATAAGATATCCGGCTATCAACCAAACGGCGTGTGTACTGCTCAGAAGCACTTCTCTCTGTCCTCCTTTATGGCTGTTAGACATGGTCGTTGAAAGTGGAAGATATCAAAAAGCTAGCTGCCTTTGATCATAGGTGCTTGCGTTCTATCTCCCGTGTGAATTGGTATAATAGGATGTGCAATATTGAATTTGGGCTTCGGTTAGGCTTCCGATCAGATTAGAAGAGTTGGCTAGTGGTGGCCAAACCCAAACATAGCTTCATCAGTCAATGAAATCCACTACAGTTAGCTTAAGCCATTGAGCCACGTATCGTGGTGTACGCCGGCTTCTCGGTTTGAATCCTCGGGATGGTAAAAACCAATGAAGACTGGAGACAATTGGTGATACGGCTCAAAATTATTCTCAATGAATAGCGCAGTTGCACTCACTCTTTATGATTTATAATATCCAGTAAGACTCTATTGTTCTTAATAATAATGTATGTATTAAGTACAAACGTATAAGTTTACATGAAGTGCATGCCATTTTCACAGGCACGATCAATTATGTTACAAATTACAATTGTTAATTAGCATAGATGATCACTTTTTCAAAAGTTCAAATTTTGAATTATAGTACAAGCAATCGGAATAGATTCTTATCAATGTTTATTTGTAAGTCTTTCTCGAAGATCACCATCGAAGTTGAGCGACAACCCAAAATTCGTTCCATTTCCTGATGATAGTAATGGCCCATCGATAAACAACATATAATTGAGTGAGTGCTATGCCCCCACGTGCTTGAATGCTATTTCAGGAAGTGAAGAGAATCTGGCGCAGCTGCAAAATGGTATGGAAAGTAACTATGAATAATACATTATTGGAAGTATATTTACAAGATAAATACAAGAAGCCATGTAGTACTTGAAATGATAATACACATTTGCAATGTATGATGCTAACCATATTGGTCTTACCATGGAAAACTATGACGTTTTCTATGAAAATATAGTTATTCTCAATTATGTGTGTTGTTGTTATGCTTTTTGTGATCATCAGAGCAACCGAACTTTATGTGAGAGAAAAGTGTGAATGAAAAGAGTAAATTTCAGCTTTATTAAAGGCCTAGGGAGTTGAAATAAAATAGAGTATAATAGTGATTAGATATAAGAATTGTCATGGAGTATATAAGTGACATTTCAGAGAAAAGTGGCTTGAAGGATTAGAACATGTTGGATGTGGTGACCTGTGGGATGTCTGGAGAACTTGTGTATGGCCCATGGGGTAGCATCTTGACAAGAAACTGAGCAGACTTGTAGATGTTAGGAGCAAAAGCAGTATTTTTTATAATTTAGATCTGTGCAGTCATTTTTATTTTAGTTCTTCTTTTTTTAGTTTTTTTGAAGTTAATATCTTTTTTTATACTGAGGAGCTGAACTCATGTTTAATTCTCGAGCTGTCAAAAAAATGGATGTTGCCGCCCTACAGATAGGAGCGATTTACGTTTGTGATCACTACCAAATCCTTTTTTTGACATTAAGCTCTGAGACCTTTTACAATGACTGTAGTTGTAATATTGCATTGCTTTGACACCGTTCTAATCATACAGTATGCTGCACATTAACAGCTTACATGACAAGTGCTTCCCATTAGGTCACAGGGCACAACCATACCAGAGGACATCCTTAGCAGTATTATCATCATATATATGAACAAGTGAGTTACTACAAAAGACTAGGAAATTGAGTTTCCCTTAAGAGTTATGAAGTATAAAAACAGCTAGTATTAGAGCAACTAAGTTATATTCTATTTAACAGAGTGATATGAGTAGTGGAACAATTAGCGATAAAGTTATGTAAAGTGGTCCTGAGAAAAACAACTGGTTAGCAGAACTTATGCTAAATTTTCATGACCGATTTTATATGGTGTGCGTTAAACATTGCAAAGTGACGCATCAACTATATAATGTAAAAAGTATTACATGGCTTTAACATTATGAATTTTTAAAAATTATATGAGAATGAGTAACTGTTGACGGAAGACGGTCATTTCAACTCAAAAATAGTACAGTGTTTTATACTAATAATATAAGTATATGTGTAAAATATAAAAAGATATGGTTGCTAATGTAATTGTTTTTGGAAATAATTATACTGACGAACTTATTGAAGATTACAGTGAAGAGTAAATCAGTGTGTTTGTTAAACGGTTACTGTGCAGTTAGTTGTTAAAACGTCTTAAAAAAGTAAAAGGTATCAGAGTTTTGAGTACTGGAGGAAAATTAAGTCATAATCTACTGAGTAGAGTGTAATGAATAGTGGTACGATTAGGTTTATTGCTGCGTTTTCATGACCACTTTTCATATGGCATACTTTAGACATTACGAAGTACCAGTTTGCTTATATTAGGAAAAAAACTATCACAACTAATTTGGGATTATACATCCAGGATAATTATAGATAGTCTTATGACTTTATAAACCCGACTGATGAATTATTAATAGGATCTCTAATAAGCTGAATAACCGAACCTTAGTTCAAGCCATGTGGGAAAGATTGAGCTGATTTTATCAAGTTTTAGATGCGGTACAGTGGCTGGGGCAAATGAGTTTCCTCAAATTGGAGGTATTGCACTGGGGTCTGTAGTAATAAAGTTAGTTGAACAGCCTATATATGTAAAGTATGGATAAGCAGACTGAAGCTCTTCTATTGACAGGAACTCGTTAAGGAGACGTTGGAATTCAGTAGGAGATTGGCAACTACGTACAGTAAGTGGAAGTTCGTTCCATGATGCACTGTACTGAATTTTGGAGAAACGTGATCGCAGTTTTGTCAGGTACCGGATTATGGATAGAGTATTTTCATGATTTCTAAGAGTATATTTGGTTAAATTGCTGAAAGCTATTGGATTACTGCTTTTGATGTAGCCGTATAAAAGGCGAAAGAGGAATGTAAGGTTGAGTTTCAGGCGCCTTAACCAAAGTGGCTGAAGTCCATATATTTTGCACCTATCCGCGTAAGTCAGTCCTTCATGTTTGTGTAATAGGCGTCGTGTAAAACTTTGCTGAATAATTTCAGTGCGAACCCTATCATACCCATGCATGAAACCGAAGACAATTGTGCAGTATTCAAGTACTGGACGAACCATGACTTTATATAAAAGGACTTTAGCCTCGGTTGTGTATATTTTTCGGTGTAACAAGCATGTGAGTCTTCGGCGCAACTGATTTTGCGCACTGACTGAATGTTAAGTTTTGTGAGTAGGTAACTCCCAGGTCTTTTATAGAATTGAGGGTTTGAAGAGAAGAGTCACCCAGGTGTAATTTGATATCCGGATGGGAGTTATTGAAGTATGGGACACCACATTTATCAGAATTAAATGGCTGTTGCCAGTCACTCCTTCAGTTATGACGCCTATCCAGATCATCTTGAATATGTGTGAATGCCTCATTCAGAGTAGAATAGCAGAAGCTGTATACAATCTTTAAGTCTTCGGCAAAGAGGTATGGGGTACCATGCTTGATTACGCTGCAGAAGTCGTTAATGTAAATTACGAAAAGCAGTGGACCTAGTACACTACCCTGAATCCCTCCACTTCTTATAGATCTGGGTGACGAGTAATTATTTGCAAATTTCACAACTTGGGAACGGTCTTCGAAGAAAGAATTGAGCCAGGACAACAACGGGTCCTGGAACCCGTACGACTTTAGCTTAATAATTAGTCTCTTGTGTGGGACTTTATCAAAGGCTTTTTTGAAGTCAAAGAAGAGAGCTGTGACAAGCAAACCATGATCACGCTTATCAGTAAAATCATCAAAGTAGTCAAGTAAGTAGGTGGAGCATGACCGACTTTTCAAGAGGCCGTGTTGTGCTGGAGTAAACAATTTGTGAAGGTGGAGGTATGAAGCAATATCTTGCCCTATAACTTTTCCATAACCCTGGAAACTACTGATGTGATATTGATGGGTCTGCAGTTTTCGATATTAGATGTTGGTCCTAGTTTGTTCCCAAGGGTAATAAACGACAGCTTCCAGCACTCTGGGTAACTGCCATCATTTAAGGACAGATTGAAAATCTTTAGGAGGATAATGGTTATGTCCTCACCACCCCTTTTCAACAAGATAAATGGAATTCCATCAGGTCCGGCATTATATGATGTCCGTAAAGGGTTGCTATGCTGGGTGAAATTTTTTGTGAGGTGAACGTCATATTACCCAAAAAGTGATTTGGTAGTATCAGAACATCAAGGCTACCTGCTGTTTCTTCGTTGGTAAAGTAGCTAGAAAAGTGGAAGCTGAATAGCTCGCTTATCTCCTGCGGGTCTTCGTATAGTTTTCTCAATCTAGTAATAAGTTAGGGATGCTTATTCTGTTGTTAATTCGTGACTTAATTAGTTTTACTAATGCCTCTGTATTATCGGGTCGTGAGTGTAGGATGCGTTCTAGTTTGATGAACTCAGATAACTGATTAGATTTGTATGAATCATAAGTTTGCTTGAGTGTAATGAGTGATGAAAAGCCACTACACCTGTAGAATTGTCTAGCATGCTTGCGCAGTCAGTTTCGAATCTTTACGGGGATGAAGTCGGACTGTTTAGGCCTCGTTTTCGCAAGTCTTGCTTGGGCGATGAAGTCATGTGCAAATCCTAGGTTCTCGTAGAGTAAGTTGTTTGTCTCTATAGACGAGCTGCATGTAAAGTATGGCCCCCGGTCTAGGGTGCGTAGGTATGGTTTCAGGTCATCCCGCTGAGCGTGTCTGTAACCCCTGAGTTGTTGTTGGCGCTTACTGTTGAACTCATGCTGGTGTTAATATTGAATGTACCAAATGCTACTCTGTGGTCGCTGCCAGGAAACACTTTACCTACTCTAAGGGTAGTGGGGATGATACCATTAGTGAAAACTAGATCTTAAATCTTAGATAGCCTGGTAGGATGCTTTACATGTTGTTACCAGTCTTTTGTTTCTATTATGTTCAAAAATTCATTATACCCTTTTGGTGAGGAAAGTGGTTGCCAGACTACATCAGGCATATTAAAGTCCCCACATATAATTTTAACCGTGTGAGGTTGTGAAGTGGCGTAAGCGAAAGTGCTAGCAAGCTTCATATCACCATCAACAGTTGAGCATGGGGGATGATGGATGCAACCTATATGATAGGAATTGAAGTGAGACAGTCTTAGAATAGCCCAGACTGAGTCATTGTATGTGATGAGCTCTGGGTAAAAGCACTGTGTGGCCTTAATATCAGACCTGATATACGTAGCACATCCTCCTCCTCTGCCATGGTTTCTATCACCTCTGAATACGTAGTAGTTATCAATGGAAATATTGTTTTAGCAAATTTGAGGAGTGTACCATGTTTCAGTAATCATTATGAGAGACGGGTTGCAAATTAAGGATAATGTCGTGAAGTCAAACATTTTGTTGGGTAAGGAGCGAGCATTGATGAGACAGAATGAGAGAGTTAGGGATGATGGTGAAATCGCATATATCTTTAAAAACGTTGTCCTCAAGGCTTATAGCGTCCGGAGTAGATTGTTTGATGAATGCTAACTCAAATGGGGGCAACTTACTGGTAGTGCTGGAAAAGTGCACTACACCAGTATCAGCACAGAGAGATGTGCCATCGTTGGTTACCCCGGTGGGTGTGAGGTGTTCATAATACCGTCGCTCCAATGCATCACCCTCCCCTCCGGTGATAAGTGGCTTGACAGTATGTGTGCTATTTGCTTCAATATTGAGGCTGAAATTTCGTGTTGGCTGAGAAAATTTAGATTGGATGAAGGGGAAGTAGGCATTTCTTGTGGATAGTAAACCGAAGTAAAGTTACGTGCATCGCAGCTACGACTAATATTTTGAGTGTTTAAGTTATTTTCGTCAATATTAGTCCATCGATGATCTTGGATAGTTTGTATCCGGTAGTTTTCGGGGATGTGGTAAGTCAGTAGGCCACCTTTAGGAAACAAACCTAACCCACTTGTTCCTTGTTGTAGAAGTCTGTGGATCACAATTTCGTCTATATTAGCCATAGATAGGAGAGTTGTGTCGGGGTAGGTTTACGCCTGCCTGTAGAGTTTAGACTTAATTTAAGGGTGCCCAGAGAGATAGCGTCTGTTGTGTTTATCGGATGAAGATTTGTTCGGTGTTGGATGAATCGACGGGTTACCTCTCTTTTCATTGACGGTATATTTATGGTAGTATGAAGACTTATTCAGCTTCCCTGGGTTAATGGTAGGATTGGAGTTGCTTAAGTTAGTGTTATTCGGTTTGCTGCTGGGAAACCTATCAGTGACGGGTTTGAGTAGAGGTATTCTGGATAGCAGGGTTATGTTACTTCGTTTTGTGTGAACACTAGTCTGAGTGCTACTCGGGGAGGTTATATTTAATGGAACATGCTCGAGCTTAGCCTTTTGTGTAACATTGGTAGTGGTATTTGCAGCTGATAGTGATGATGTGTCTAGCGAGCATAACTCTAAAGAAGCACCTAAGTCTATGACCATAGGTTCTTCACTGTTGGGTTTACTAGGAGATGTTTTATTATTTAAGGATGTTTCGTTTTCATGCGTATCTCTAGCATAAGGTTTACTTAAGTGTAAGGCGAGAGAGTCTTTTGTAGAACATTCTGCAGTTAGGTATGTATTTGCGACACTTGATACAATTGCATGGCTACGTCTTTGACATGGCGTTAGGTCATGAGCAAGTTTAATTAATCAGCTTGTTAGGCCACTAGAATTTCCCAGCATCATTAAGACTACTGATTTTAAACAGCACAGAACAAGTATACTTTCCTGATATTTTCCTGAGTCTGATTAGGTGGCAATTTGCTGATGGCATGCCGCACGCTTGGAGACATGTCACTTTGATTTTGTCCAGAGGCGTCCGATCACGCAGATTGTATGCGAGAACGTTGTACGAAGACATGATTCGTTTAGTCACTTCATTCGCTGTAAAGTCTAACATGCGCTCAGACTTCAGCAAACTTTCCGGATTGGTATCGTGAGTTGGGATACAAAGAAGCAGTAACGGCTTAATGGTGTTTATATTCTCATTTATTTCCTTCACAGAGTTCCCTAGAGAAATAAGGTCCAACTTATTTTGTTTAGCAGTTGCTTATATCTGATAACAAATGGGGCGCAATGACTTCGGGAACATTGTTGGGGCTATGTGGAACGTGTAGGGATGTACGTATCTTCTTACCTGAGTCACCTAAACTATTCTTACGTGAAGAAAGTACTCGTTTATTACGTTGTGTCATTGTTGAACACAGATCAGTATGGTTTGAAGTAGAAGCTGAGCTAAATCGAAAACATGTGTATGGACAAATAGTATATCGAGTGAGTATACAGACTAAAAACTACTATGGGCACGGTATGGAATTTTATTGCTTATAAATAAACAATAAATCGACAAAAGTATTAAACCGTACAGACCATACAGACTATAAGGAAACCAATTATCCTGAAAATTGATCCTGATTTATAAACCACAAGATAATGAACTTCTCTATAGTTTTCTTTTGTGTGACGTTGTTCTTAAATTATAAAAAGGAGGATGAACCCTGCTGTGATATATCTGCGTAATTGGAAGCTGGGGTAGCGGCCAATATAAGTTATAGTTGAGGAGTGGTATAATATCCACTACAATATTCCAGAAATCGGTAAGAATATATCCACGTTATAGGGAGAGATTACAGTGTTCGATCGGAATCCATGGTACTATTCTTTTCACCTTTCACTACTGTTTATTATCTCTCTATTTTGAATCTCTCTTTACTCTCTTCTCCTGCTTCGTGCGTTACATGAAGAGTGACAACTTGAACTGTTGCCCATCTGCGCAAAAATCTACGTTGAAACCAATCAGCCAGTCAGTGCTGAACACAAATATCAAGAGAACTCCAGTGATTAATCAATAACCTTTTCCCTTACTAGTCTTTTAATGGAATGGATAATAGTAAAACAATAGAAGAAAGCCAAAATATACTTGACATATATTC
>OX235271.1:122551391-122586436 GCA_944472155.2 Trichobilharzia szidati
GAAACATGCTTTTGTCATTAACGAATACAGAAATTTAATGAAAACAGAAGTTCTGCGGGAAAGCACAATTGATAGCAGCCAGTCGGATTCATAATGCATTACGTGGTGCATTTCGGCACAGGTTCTTGAACCTTCGCATAATATCATTCATTTCTAAAAATAATTGCATCTGCATTCCGCTGGTGAAAACGCACAGTACTAGTTCAAAGACGTTGATACACGTTGTGGAATATTCTGCTTGATCGTTATCAGAATCGGGTGGCACGTTGTTAATAGTGTTAAATTGACGTGACCATTTCCAGTATTACGCAGTATACTGATGAGTGACATTTAAGAATAGGAGACGAATCATAGTATACATACAACCGTGAAAGCGCATCGGCAACACGCGCACGTGATAAAGCATATGCGAATCAGCTCCAACATGTTCATTTAAATTCCCCTCTATCTGTATAGAAGTTCTCTCGACAGCTTCCACGCACCTTAGTAATACAGGTGCAATGCAATCATTGTATAATTTACGCCTCTTAGAATCGTCAGCAGCCTTACTGCCGACGAATAAGATGCCTTAAGTAGGTCTCAGCGCAGCATAGATCTGAGGATGGTTAAAGACTACTTTAAAGCTTTCACCGTAATTATATCCAAAGGGCTTTCACTGGCCTTCAAGTTCTTTCCACGTAAAAGTGTGGTTGGTCCTCCTGAAGATCCTCTATTTGGTCGGTTTACGTGGATCGCATTCCAGCAAAGGCCCCTCGGAGTGATTGCGTGCATTCTCCAATAGGTTATTTGTTTTGTTGTCGATTGATATGGTGGGTCACTATGTGAGGCATTTCAGTGACTTCTAGTGTTCAGAAAACACTTCCGCGTATAAGCACCGACTGATGGGTCTGTGAAGTATGTGGTACTGATATAACGTTAAAATCTGTAGATCGCAGTTTAAATTGTAAACTGACATAGTTTATATCCACTTGTGTAACCGTTTCTTTAGAAGCTGACCTGCGAACTAACACGGTGATATTCAGAATCCTCACGAACATGGAAAAGGAACAAAACCATACTGCATGGATGTAGCTCTTTTTCAACAGTTACGCATCATTTTGTATCTGAATTCTGATTGGTTTTTCAAGGTCACAGTGGTTTTCGCTATGATAGTTAAACATTGCCAATTTTTGTTATAGTAATTAACACCCGTGTATTTTAATATCCTAAAGAAAATTACTGTTGGAGAAGTTAGTTGTGAAAAAAGTGTTTACCACTACTAGTCACGTAATACAATTTAAAGCGTTTTTTTACAAATTTAAAATATTAAACCTTATCCATCACTATATCGTGTTTTCTGTAGAATGAACTCGCTTTGAAGTTCTTAGTACTTTTTCATTTAATTGTGTTCATATCTAAGCAAAGTGAAAAAATCTTGTGAAACTTTATACATATTCAAAAAGTATGAAAGATGCGAACTTACAGTCAGTTTGTAATCTCTTTATAAAGTAATAAACCGTGAGGGAATATATGTCCAGTACATTTTGGCTTTTTTCTATTGTTTTACTATTATCCATTCCATTAAAAGACTAGTAAGGGAAAAGGTTATTGATTAATCACTGGAGTTCTCTTGATATTTGTGTTCAGCACTGACTGGCTGATTGGTTTCAACGTAGATTTTTGCACAGATGGGCAACAGTTCAAGTTGTCACTCTTCATGTAACGCACGAAGCAGGAGAAGAGAGTAAAGAGAGATTCAAAATAGAGAGATAATAAACAGTAGTAAAAGGTGAAAAGAATAGTACCATGGATTCCGATCGAACACTGTAATCTCTCCCCATAACGTGGATATATTCTTACCGATTTCTGGAATATTGTAGTGGATATTATACCACTCCTCAACTATAACTTATATTGGCCGCTACCCCAGCTTCCAATTACGCAGATATATCACAGCAGGGTTCATCCTCCTTTTTATAATTTAAGAACAACGTCACACAAAAGAAAACTATAGAGAAGTTCATTATCTTGTGGTTTATAAATCAGGATCAATTTTCAGGATAATTGGTTTCCTTATAGTCTGTATGGTCTGTACGGTTTAATACTTTTGTCGATTTATTGTTTATTTATAAGCAATAAAATTCCATACCGTGCCCATAGTAGTTTTTAGTCTGTATACTCACTCGATATACTATTTGTCCATACATCTGTTTTTTTTCGACCTCGCCTAGACTACTAGGTCACTAGTATTCTAGCCGGTCCCAAGCCCGGATAAAGAGGGAGGGTTGGGGCGTGGTGCTAGCAACTCCAACCCCAAAACTTAACCAAATTGCCACTAAAACTTCAACGCACAAATATATTCAAAATTCTATAATTACAAATAGTGACCTTATTTTTCGCTGGAATCGGGGAAGTGAAATGACGCGGGCTGGTGAAAGCCTTCGGGAAGCCAGTCAGCCGATGTGCCTTCTTTCGATGAAAGCAAAAATAAGGATGGGGACGTGGAATGTTCGTACAATGTACGAAGCTGGGAAGGCTGCTCAGGTAGCCGCAGAAATGAGGAGATATAAAATAGAAGTGTTGGGAATCTGCGAGAGCAGATGGAACGGATGTGGAAGGAGCCAACTATCAACTGGAGAGACAATAATCTACTCCGGTCACCCAGAGGACGAGCACGAGCACACCGAGGGAGTAGCCATCATGATGTCACCAACAGCGGCTAAAGCTCTCATGCAGTGGGAACCAATCTCCTCCAGGTTAATGACAGCCAGGTTCAACTCAAAAGGAAAAAGGGTCACAATCATCCAATGCTACGCACCTACAAACGCCTCAGAACAAGAGAAGAAGGAGGATTTCTACAGTCAACTACAAACAGTAATGGACAACGTCCCAAAGAGCGATATCAAAATCCTGATGGGTGACATGAATGCGAAACTGGGAGGAGACAACACAGGAAGAGAACTCACCATGGGTCGTGAGGCCCTCGGTGAAATGAGCGAAAATGGTGAACTCTTCTCAGACTTCTGCGCCTTCAATGATTTGGTGATTGGTGGCAGTGTGTTCAAACACAGGGATATACACAAGGCAACATGGATTTCAGCAGATGGACACACCAAAAACCAGATAGACTTCATTTCAATCTCAAGGAAGTGGAGACGGAGCCTACTGGACACAAGATCGAGGAGAGGAGCAGATGTGGGTTCAGACCACTATCTAGTACAAGGGACTTTCAAGGTGAAGCTGAAAGCCTCGAGGATACCTGGGGATAGGCCACAATGCAAGTTCAACACGCAAAAACTGAAAGACACAACCACAAAGGACACTTTCACTGCAACTGTCAGAGCAAAGCAGGAAACACTACGTGGCACCACTGAGGAATCATCCATGGAAGACCATTGGAACTCTCTGAAGGTAATTTTCAACGAAACGTGCTCAACGGTTTTAGGAAGAAAGAAGAAACAAGATAAGGAATGGCTCTCAACAGACACTTGGAAACTAATAGAGGAGAAGAGAAAGGTGAAAGAAAAAATGATTCAATGCAAAGATGGACAAGAGAAAGAGACGCTGAACTCAACTTACACAGCACTGGACAAAGAAGTGAAGAAGAGTGCCAGGATGGACAAAAGACAATTCTACGACAACCTGGCTACTGAAGCTGAGAAGGCAGCAGGCAAAAGGGACCTGAGGACACTATATCAGATAACCAAGTCTCTATCCGGGAAGAGATAAACACAAGTGAAACCGATAAAAGACAGCCAAGGGAACCCAATTACCAAAGAAGAAAGACAGATTAAACAATGGGCGGACCACTTCAAAGGACTCTTGAATCGACCACCACCTGCAACCCGTCCAGAAATACCAACAACAGCACGTACACAACTGCAAGTTGACACCAATCCTCCAACGAAAATTGAAGTCATGAATGCAATCAAGCTTCTGAAAGCTGGAAAATCAGCTGGACCAGATGGAATACCCCCTGAAGCACTGAAAGCGGACCCAGAAACGACGGCAGATATGCTGACTCCATTATTGCAAAAGATCTGGAAAGAGGGAAAGGTGCCTACTGACTGGAGGAAAGGTTACCTGGTGAAACTACCAAAGAAGGGCGACCTGGGACTCTGCAAGAACTGGCGAGGAATCATGCTCCTGTCGACGCCAAGTAAAATCCTGAGTCGCATCATCCTGGAGAGAATAAAGGACGCACTGGATACAGAACTCCGACCAGATCAAGCTGGATTCAGGAAAGGCAAATCATGTTCTGACCAAATTGCAACTCTACGCATTATCATCGAACAAAGCATGGAATGGCAATCAAATCTCTACCTCAACTTTATAGACTTTGAGAAGGCCTTCGACAGCGTTGACCGCGAAGTAATTTGGAAACTCCCCGAGTACTATGGCGTACCCCAAATATTCATCAACCTTATTCAACAACTGTACGACAACGGCACATGTCAAGTGATCCACAACGGAAAACTCAGCGAAGCGTTTCGAGTAAACACAGGAGTCAGACAAGGGTGCTTATTATCACCAATGATATTCCTAATTCTGCTGGACTGGATTATGCGTCAGACAGTGGGAAACGAGAAGACAGGGATATCCTGGACCAACGTGAAGAACCTAGAAGACCTGGATTTTGCGGATGATTTATGTTTGATGTCACACAAAATCGAAGACTTACAAACGAAAACCGACAAACTGGTCGAAGAAGCAGCAAAGACAGGACTCCAGGTGAACATAGACAAAACGGAGGTTATGAAAATAACCAATCAACAACAACAGCAGCAACATCCAGTGCCAATCACCATCAACGGGAGGGATTTGAAAGAGGTTACTTCTTTCACTTATCTAGGGAGCATTGTCTCAACCACAGGAGGAACGGACGAGGATATCAAATCGAGAATTGGGAAGGCGAGAAACACATTCATCAATCTGAAACCAATCTGGAAATCTTCGTCACTCAGCCCTCATCAACAACAAAATTCGGATTTTCAATACAAACGTGAAGTCAATTTTGCTTTACGGATCAGAAACTTGGCGGGTCACCAAGAATATTTTCAACAGGTTGCAGACCTTTATCAACAACTGTCTTCGCTCCATACTGAAGATTAGATGGCCGGAAAGAATCACCAACAAGAAACTATGGGAACAAACGAAACAGGAACCAATCGCCCAACAAATATGCAGGAGGAAGTGGAGATGGATTGGACACTCGCTGAGGAGGCCGTTGGGTGACATCGCGCGTCAGGCCATCGCTCGAGTGGAACCCGAAAGGGAAGAGGCGAGTGGGACGTCCAAGGGTAACATGGAGGAGATCGTGTGAGGAGGAGATGAAACAGTATGGAATAACATGGACGCAAGTGAAAAGAACAGCAGAAGACAGAAGCGAGTGGAGACGTGCAGTTGAAGCCCTATGTTCCACTAGGAACCCAAGGGAACAATAATAATAATACATCTGTTTTCGATTTAGCTCAGCTTCTACTTCAAACCATACTGATCTGTGTTCAGCAATGACACAACGTAATAAACGAGTACTTTCTATACGTAAGAATAGTTTAGGTCGCTCAGCTAAGAAGATACGTATATCCCTACACTTTCCACGTAACCCCAACAATGTCCTCGAAGTCATTGTGCTCCATTTGTTATCAGAGATATACGCAACTGCTAAACAAAATAAGCTGGACCTTATTCCTCCAGGGAACTCTGTGAAGGAATTCAATGAGAATCTAAACACCATTAAGCTGTTACTGCTTCTTTGTAACCCAACTCACGATACCAATCCGGAAAGTCTGCTGAAGTCTGAGCGTATGTTAGACTTTATAGCGAATGAAGTGATTAAACGAATCATGTCTTCGTACAACGTTCTCGCATACAATCTGCCTGATCGGACGCCTGTGGACGAAATCAAAGTGACATGTCTCTAAGACTGTAGCATGCCATCAGCAAATTGCCACCTAATCAGACTCAGGAAAAAATCAGGAAAGTATACTTGTTCTGTGCTGTTTAAATTCAGTAGTCCTAATGATGCTGGGAAATTCCAGTCGTCCAACAAGCTGATTAGTTCATCTACACCATATGGTAACGTTAAACTTGCGCATGACCTAACGCCATGTCAAAGATGTAGCCGTGCAAGTGTATCAAGTGTCGTAAATACTTACCTAACTGCAGAATGTTCAACAAAAGACTCTCTTGCCTTACATTTAAGTAAACCTTATGCTACAGACATGCATGAAAACGAAATGTCCTTAAATAATAAAGCTTCTCCTAGTAAACCCAACAGTGAAGCAACTGTGGTCATAGACTTAAATGCATTTTTAGAGTTATGCTCGCTAGACACATCATCACCATCAGCTGCAAATGTTACGCAAAAAGCTAAGCTCGAGCATGTACCATTAAATATAACCTCCCTGAGTAGCGCTCAGACTAGTGTGCACACAAAACGAAGTAACATAGCCCCGCCATCCAGAATACCTGGACTCAAACCCGTCACTGATAGGTTTCTCAGCAGCAAACCAAATAACACTAACTTAAGCAACTCCAATCCTACCATTAACCCCGGGGGGCTGAATGAGTCTTCATACCGCCGTAAATATAACGTCAATGAAAAGAGAGGTAACCTGTCGATTCCTGCAACACTGAACAAATCTTCATCCGATAAACACAACAGACGCTATTCTTCTGGGCACCCTAAAATTAAGTCGAAACCCTACAGGCAGGTATACACCTGCCCCGACACAACTCTTCTATCTATGGCTAATACAGACGAAAGTGTGATCCACTCACCTCTACAACAGGGAACAAGTGGGTTAGGTTTGTTTCCTAAAGGTGGCCTTCTGACTTACCACAACCCCGAAAACCACCGGTTACAAACTATCCAAGATGATCGATGGACTGATATTTACGAAAATAACTTAAACACACAAAATATCATTCATAGCCGCGATGCACGTAACTTTAGTCAACCATACTATCCACAAGAAATACCCACCTCCCCTTCATCCAATCTAAATTTTCTCAGCCAACACGAAATTTCAGCCTCAATTTTCACGCAAATAGCACACATACTGTCAAGCCACTTATCACCGGAGGGGAGGGCGATGTATTTCAGTCACGGTATTATGAACGCCTCACACCCGCCGGGGTAATCAATGATAGCACATCTCTCTGTGCTGATACTGGTGTAGTGCACTTTTCCAGCACTGCCAGTATGTTGCCACCATCTGAGTTAGCACCCATCAAACAATCAGCTCTAGACGCTATAAACCTTGAGGAAAACTTTTTTAAAGATATATGCGATTTCATCGTCACCCCTAACTCTCTCTCTCATTCTGTCTCATCAATGCTCACTCCTTACTCAACAAAATGCTTGACTTCACGACATTATCCTTAATTTGCAATCCGTCTCTCATAATGATTACTGAAACATGGTGCACTCCTCAGATTTGCGATAACAATATTTCCATTGATAACTACTGCGTATTCAGAGTTGATAGAAACCATGGCAGAGGAGGAAGATTTGCTATGTATATCAGGTCTGATAATAAGGCCACACAGTGCTTTTACCCAGAGCTCATCACAGACAATGACTCAATCTGGGCTATTCTAAGACTGTCTCACTTCAATTCCTGTCTTATAGGTTGCATCTGTCATCCCCCATGCTCAACTGTTGAAGGTGATATGAAGCTTGCTAGCACTTTCGCGTACGCCACTTCACTACCTCACACGGCTAAAATTATATGTGGGGACTTTAATATGCCTGATGTAGTCTGGAAACCACTTTCCTCACCAAAAGGGTATAGTGAATTTTTGAACATAATAGAAACAAAAGACTGGCAACAACATGTAAAGCATCCTACCAGGCTATCTAAGATTTTAGATCTAGTTTTCACTAATGGTATCATCCCCACTACCCTTAGAGTAGGTGAAGAGTTTCCTGGCAACGACCACAGAGTAGTATTTGGTACATTCAATATTAACACCAGCATGAGTTCAACAATAAGCACTAACAACAACTCAAGCGTTACAGACACGCTCAGTGGGATGGTCTGAAACCAAAATTACGCACCCTAGACTAAGGACCATACTTTACATGCACCTCGGCTATAGGGACAAACAACTTACTCTACGAGAACCTAGGATTTGCACATGACTTCATCGCTCCAGCAAGGCTTGTGAAAACGAGGCCTAAACGGCCCGACTTCATCCCCGTAGAAATACGAAACCGACTGCGCAAGCATGCTAGGCAATTATACAGATGACTTTTCATCACTCATTACCCTCAAGCGAACTTATGATTCATACAAATCTAATCAGTTATCTGAGTTTATCAAACTGGAACGCATCATCCACTCACGACCTGATAATACATAGGCATTGGTAAAACTAATTAAGTCACGAATTAACAACAACAGAATAAGCGTCCCTAACTTATTACTAGATGGAGGGAAACTACATGAAGACCCATAGCATCTAGAATTATTGAAAGAATAGTTAAAGATGATGTTCTCAAACATATGCTCAGCTGCAATATTGTAAGTCCCAACCAACATGGATTCCTAAAATCCGGATCATGCATGACCTCTCACCTTGACTTCTTTAACTATATAACGCGTAAATCGAGGATGCTCTTAGGATGCACACTCAGGACTTTCCACAACTACGAAGCGAAACTTATATAAAACATGTGTCAGACCACCACTAGAATATTGTCCATTTATTTTCGGCAGCACTCGCGTAAGTGACAAACTTAAAATAGAAAGTGTCCTTTTCCACAGCGGCGGTAACCTTGAACTGAACTGCCAATGCGGGAACCTGGGCCAATCGGGACTAGGCTAAAAATGTAAAAGCAAGACAAAATAGCCCAACACACAGCAGACATACCACATCACACCGACACGCTCTCCCCGGCGCATGGGATCTACGCTCTCTGACGACAATACCACCACTGATCTCGTTCACAAAGTATCGATTGCTTCATTCCACTCTAGCCCAATCCTCTCTCCGGCGTATCCAATCGCGTACGCTGACTCTAACACTACTCGATTCGTTCACAAGTTTAGAAGCGAATTCAGAAGTACTTACAAAAACATTACAAGATGATTCACACAATGCGACAACTATAAAATTAACCGACAATCAGATGAATCGGAACCCACTGAATTACTCAACACAAACATATGCACAAACAATACATCAAATATTGCGGATTCCGCCTTGACGAGCTACCCTTGAAGAACTGTAGGACTTACAGCAGTACGCCTACATTCCTTCTCAGGTTGACGATCCAAGTGAAAGACGTCCGGACACAAACAAAATTAATCAACAGATAGAAGAGGGATGATACCAATTGATTATATACAACATGAACATATGTACAAAATAATACACCAAGTACGATGGACTGCTCTTCGACATACTACCCTTGAAGAATTGTAGGACTTGCAGCAGTACGCCGACAACCCTTCTCAGGTTGACGCCCTTAAGTTGGAAAATCGTCGTTGAGTTCATTTGCTGACATCCTTCCATCATCTATATCCTCGACTCTGAATGGTAACACGCCCATGACATTGTATCGTGGAAGGTAGATGACTAACAAACATACGACGTATTTGACCAACCAAGCGAAGGCACAGAGTAATTTGCACCAAAGATAATAACATTCAAATAGTAGTTTGAAACCTGAAATGCCTTTATTCATGCAAGTCAGTCTAACAGTTACCACCTTGTACACAGTTGGCTTATCGTCACTAAACTGGCCATTGACTTTCGTCCCTTCGAACGGGCCGACACCAGCATAATCACTGCATAAGACACGTGGGCTCATGGGCGACTCTTTTACTGCATATGACAACACCAACGACGACTGGCTGACACCAGTTGATGAACTTAGCGGTGTATCAGAAGCTGTTGTTGTTAGACCTTTAGGAGGTTGTCTAACCACAGGATTACCACCACTGCTATCTTTCATTATTGGCTCAAGTTCAGCTTTAACATCTGTCGATAGTTGGGCTACACTCGGATCATTTACACTGAAGGTCTCACGATTATCCATACCTTCTGCAACCGCATCTGCCTTTAGTTCTACATCACGTTCAAGTTGTACAGAACCTTTGTTCAACTCGGTGGTAGTAGGCATTCCGCTAATCTCATCATGATCAGCCACAGACAAATGTGAACTATCGTGACCATTGTCACAAATACCCACTTTACCACCGTCTGTATGATCGGCTTCATCATTTTCAAACTCTTTAATAACAGCCGTAGATGACTTCTCATGAATTCTTGAAGGTTTTATACCTTTACTCTGACTAGTATTACCTTGTAAACTTGTGGAGTCAGAACTGGACACTGAAACTGTGACTCTCTTCGTTTGCACAAACTGCGGTGTCGTCTGAGACACTCTTTTCAACAATAGATTACCAGTTACGACTACAGGCTTATTCACCGCACCATTATCGATACGCGATTCGGAGTCAGAACGCGATGACGCTGACTTCACATTTAGCTTGCCACTAAACTTGCTCATTGCTTCACAGTTTGCCTTTGTATGCACTTCTTGCAAACGGACGAAGCAAAACCGTGTTTGTCTTGCAGCTTGTAACTTATCCGTTGGGGATGTCTCACTAAATCTGTCACAATCATTAGGTTTACTAGACACTATACAGCTTTCTCGATATCCCCTACGCTGAGACCCCTTCGTCATAAATGATTGTATTTTGCTCTCTGATTTCTCTATTCCAGGAGTGGGATGCAGTATACTAGCAAACTTGCTCAAAGCTTGGTTGACACTGTCTTTCACCAGGCTCACAATGTCTCCCAACCGGGCTCTGAGCTCTCCTCCTCTAGACGTGAACAAACCTTTATGAACTTCCTTTGTAGACGAACAGGTAATCTCTTGGCAACAGTATCAAGCATGGAACTTGAGTTCAATTCATCTACGCAGTTAAAAGACATGAGTGTATTTCTATATACCATCAAATTATCCAAGAACTCTGCAAGTTCCTCTGCATTATCGCTTAACTGTGATCCGTTACCTTTCACTGTCTCGAAAATACTACGGGATGTCATATATGGTTTTCCAAACCTTTGACGTAGTATCTTCATGGCCTCAGTATATCCTTCGTTCGGGGGCATAAACTTGCAGCACTGTATGGCTCTTGCAGCCACACCAGTGCAATATCTCAATAAATACATTAACTTCATTTCATCATTTAATACAAAACCACTCAGCATGACCTCAAACTCTTTGATAAACTGTGGGTAGTTGGCTGGATTTCCATCGAAGTATCGCGGTTCAAACTTAGGTAATCTTAAGCCCTTACTATCACTTAACGGTGAAGCGTGAACATCAAACTCAACATGCTGAGCATCATACATATCATTACAATTAACAGGCAACTCATCGTTACTTACTTTTTTGTCTGCTTTCATGGTGCCACGTCCCTTTCTTGACCCAGGCATTATCCAACGTCACCAAAGAATCCAAATTGCGTTGATAATCCTTGTCCAAAGAGAAGCTGGCTGCAGATCAAGTAAGTACACCAAGAAGAAATCCAGAAGGTGCTCCAGAAGACGAAGAGAGGAATAAAAACTGCCCCAGAAGACGAACAGTTGAATAAAGCTGCCCCAGATGGCAATCCAGAAGACGAACAGAAGAATAAAAACTGTCAAGGAACTTAGCCCTAAGTTCCTATTGTAATGAAGACGTAGGCGATTGAACCGATAAATACTATGTATGTCCTTCAACTTTAAATCCAAAACACCAGTATTCCTTGAACGAAATTATACTGTTTGGCAATTAAAGTGAATACAACTACAAAGTCTACAAATAAATGTTAAGTACAAAATGAAGTTATAAAGTACTTTTATTCGTTTTTGTTCCCGTCTTCCTTCAACTTGCAAGCGATCGAACCATTCGCGCCTTTGAATTGCCCACCAATGACTGCCAGTTCCAATAAACAAACGTTCAATGTTCACGTCCATTGACAGATGTCCTCTGGTATTTTTGTGCCCTGTGACCTAATGGGAAGCACTTATCATGAAAGCTGTTAATATACAGCATACTGTATGATTGGAACGGTATCAAAGCAATGCAATATTACAACTACAGTCCTTGTAAAAGGTCTCAGAGCTCAATGCCAAAAAAGGAGGGAGGGTGGCGCATGCTGATCAGCGGATTTGGCAGTGATCACTCCTATCTGTAGGACAGCAACATGCATTTTTTGATATAAGAATAAAACTTGGGCACTGTGGTAGAGTGTAATTCCATTATGGGTAAATTTTATTTTGATAGAGTCTAATATACAGTAAATATTACTGTATAACATTGTGAGACTCTATCAAAATAAAATTTACCCATAATGCATTTTTTGACACCTCGAGAATTAAACAGGAGTTTAGCTGCTCAATATAAAAAAAGATATTAACTTCAAAAAAACTAAAAAAACAACAACTAAAACAATAATGGCTGCGCAGATCTAAATTATAAAAAATACTGCTTTTGCTCCTAACATCTACAAGCCTGCTCAGTTTCTTGTCAAGATGCTACCCCATGGGCCATACACAAGCTCGCCAGACATCCCACAGGTCACCATATCCAACAGGTTCTAAGCCTTCAAACCACTTCTCTATGAAATGTCACTTATATACTCCATGACAATCCTTCTATCTGATCACTGTTATACTCTATTTTATTTCAACTCCCTAGGCCTTTAATAAAGCTGTAATTTACTCTTTTCATTCACACTCTTCTCTCGCATTAAGTTCGGTTGCTCTGATGATGAAAAAGCATAACAACAACACCCATGTTTGAGAATAACTTTATTTTCATAGAAAACGTCATAGTTTTCCTTGGTAAGACCAATATGGTTAGCATCATACATTGCAAATGTATATTATCATTCCAAGTACTACATAGCTTCTTCTTGTATTTATCTTGTAAATATACTTCCAATAATGTATTATCCATAGTTGCATTCCATACCATTTTGCAGCTGCTCCAGATTTTCTTCACTTCCTGAAATAGCGTTCAAGCACGTGGGAGCACAGCATTCACTCAAATATATGTTGCTTATCGATTGGCCATAACTATCATCAGGAAGTGGAACGAATTTTGGGTTGTCGCTCAACTTCGACGGTGACCTACGCGAAAGACTTACAAATAAACATTTATAAGAATCTGTTCCGATTGCTTGTACTATAATTCAAAATTTGAACTTTTGCAAAAGTGATCATCTATGCTAATTAACAATTGTAATTCGTAACATAATTGATCAAGCCTGTGAAAATGGGACGCATTTCATGTAAACTTATACGTTTATACTAAATATATATTATTAAGAACAATAGAGTCTTAGTGGATTTTATAAATCATAAAGAGTGAATGCATTTGCGCTATTCATTGAGAATAATTTTGGGCCATATCACCAATTGTCTCCAGTCTTCATTGGTTTTTACCATCCCGAGGATTCAAACCGAGAAGCCGGCGTACGCCACGCTACGTGGCTCAATGACTTAAACTAACTGTAATGGATTTCATTGACTGATGAAGCCATATTTGGGATTGGCCACCACTAGCCGACTCTTTCCCAATCTGATCCGAAGCCCAACCGAAGCCCAACTTCAATATTGCACACCCTAATATATCACTTCACGCGGGAAATAGAACGCAGGCACCTATGATCACCTATGATATCTTCTTCTTTCAACGACCATCTCTCACAGCCATAAACGAGGACAGAGCGAAGTGCTTCTGAGCCGTTTGGTTGATAGCCGGATATCTTATCTACACCAGAGACAGTGTAAACTAGCATATGCGAAACCAGCCTTCTCTATCCGTGCAGAGATTTCATAAGCGGCCAACCCATTGGCGTCGGTTGATGCATCTTCTCAAATAAGTGAGGAGGTCAACACACTCTACCACTTCACTCCCCATCTCTAATCTAGGAGTCAATGTAGTCCAGTCCTGTAACATAATCTCATTTTTTACTGGGTGCGAGTAACATGCCAAACATTCTCAGATGGCTGCTCAAGATGTTCAGAAGACTCTCCTGGATTTTGTCAGAGTCTTCACCTAGGAGGGAGGACTGTATCATCTGCAAATTGTATGTCAACGAGATTATTCTCTGGTAGTAACAAGTAAATCCCTGAGTCACTGAAGTCACTTAAGGCTAAGTCCATTAGTACATTTATGATGAAATTAAACAGAAATGGCGACAGCGTTTCAATATTAAGTCAAGATCCATTATAAACAGTAACGTTAAATGCTTATACTTGACATTATGAATTATAAGGAAACTATTTGGTAAACTTTAAAAAATTGTTCACTAACCAATTGTGCTTTATTGATTGCGTCTGTTGGTGTTATTGTTACCGCGTTTCGTAGCGATACATAGAAAGATTTATCGATAAATTCAGAACCTTTTTCGCCTTCCTAGTGAAGTTATAAATATATAAATGCATACAATGACATATTTCAGCTCATTATTTGGTCATCATCTGTCTACTTACCCATTATAACATTGTCTCGATAGACTATCTTTCATTAGTATATGTGGTAAAAAATAATTTGCTGTAAGATACAGTGACACAGTGTTCATAACTGGATGACACCCGAAGCACAATTATTCACTGCTCAGAATCACTACCAACCGGATAAATCCGAAGGAATGTACTTCTTTTACTTAGCTGGACAGCATCGTTTCAACTACATGCATCATGGATGACGTTGTAAAAGCTAAGCAGTATAAGTCTTCACTAGCCTGAAATCAGGTGTGTTGACCAACTGTCCTCAGCATAAGGAATAAAATTTGGATTGCCAATACTAATTTCGAATAAGTGCTTCTGTGTATAGTTCAGTGATTTCGCATGCGCCTCACGAAAGGTATTTCCACCAGGCTTCAAACTTTTGTCAACGGCTTCCTTCGCTGACTCAATAGTGAAGATCAGATAGCCGGTTAGTTAGGATAAACGCCAAGTAACTCAACTGGGATACATCAAAATGCATGGAAAACCACGCACATTACCCGTAGGTATTTTTAAGGCTCTCGTTCACGTGCCATAAGTTATAGACCCACTAACCTCGAAATGTTCGTGAAATGCGCCATTTTTGACTTCCTCTCTCATGAGAAACTTATCATTCCTTCTCAACACGGTTTCGTGAATTCACGCCTCTGCATGAAATACCACTTAGAATTATTCAGTCACATCTCACTATTTAAAGATTCCGAAATGATCACAGTAGTTGTATACTTAGATCTTAGTAAAGAAATTGACACTTTGAGCCACCGACACTTAATATCAAAAGTCCAGTTCTAAATGAATATGAACATTGAACGTTGGTTCATTGGCCTTGGTCGCCACTGGTGGGCAACTCGAAGGTGCGAATGGTTCAGTCGTGTACAAGTTGGAAGAAGACGAAAGAATACGAGTAAAAGTACAATACATTCCTTGTAAAACATTGTTTATAGACTTCGTACAGACTATTGATTTTAACTGCCGAAGAATACAATTTCTTATTGGTCCTTGTGTTTTGGAGTTAAAGTCGATAATCGTACCTAGTATAATTGTCGATTCGGAGCGTCTTCGCAAATAATAGGAACTTAGTGTTAAGTTCCTTAACGGCAGTCTTGTGGGATATAAGATTTACTGGTAAACTGTTTTACTTCGTTTCTTGTAATCGCATGCGAATGGTCAAAATAGGTCCCCACATACCCAACCCAGTCTGGATAAAAAGCGGAGTTGTACGAGGCGGTGTTCCAGATGCATTATCACTCCTGTTATATTTCAGTGATATCTGCAACGTTATTAAGCTTGCAAACTTTTTGCAATTTGACGATGACATACAAATGGCGTGCCATTTTCTCAGGAATAACGTGTCCTGCCTATATGATAGGGTTCGGGGTGATATTGATGGCGTTCACTTATGGGGTAACGGTTAGGAAATGAAGCATGATTTTGGAAAATGAGGAGGAAAAAATTTCATCCGAGCTTTCCATCTCACTACACAACATTCATATTCCTCGCCTGCAGCTTACAACAGATTTTCCTCTGAAATACTATGCAGTGTTTCTCGTATTTTCATTTTCATTCATTTGTATCTCAAAAGTAGACTATTACCGCCTAATTTCTTTATATTTTTACTATTTTTTTCGAAACACTGTAGCAGACAAGATATACAAGGTGGTCTTTTGATAGTAGTCGTGCATACGATGACTCCTAATGAGTTGACAAATGAATGTAAAACGTTTGCATTACATATGACAATAGAAATAAAAAACATGCATTTCGTCAGGGCCTTGCACATTGAAGGGTGAGGAGTGGTTATTGCTATTAAGCGAATATGATGGTGGGGAGATATGGGAACCACGCCCATTTGTGAGAAAGCGCTCTTTTGTTAAGGCTCCTAAGTTTGAATGACTTCCACAGACAAAATAAAATAGACTTTGAAAACCGGCTGAAGGCCAGAGTTTAAATTTCAACTCCCTGAATGCAAATACTTGGTATGAGTTCGGTACATCAGAAAAACAACTAACTGTATATATCAGAAAAACAGTAAATATTAATAAGCCCTCTCTTTTCATATAACTGCTAACATCACAATTGTGCTATACTCACCGGTGACCTTCAAATTTTATGAATTTTCGAACTCCTTATAAATTATAAGGCGATAGTTATTGTACATTGTACGCAACTATTAACAAAACATCGACAGAAGTCAGTCAGGCCCTGGGTACTTCGGAATTTTTCTAGGGGAGTAGGTGGTAGCTGCTGCCTGATGGTATCCACCTCTTTGGACATTGGTACTATCCCAGCGATATCAGTGACATCCGGGAAACTCTATTGATTCTGCCTCAAAAATGTCTTCACTCTTACTGATTGTCATGCTAAGTTTTCTAGTTTGCGTAACACTGCCTGACTATGGTTTCGTCCTAACTGAAAAGCTGGATGCATGCATAAATTACACTGGTGATGTGGTGAACGTATATGCGGTTTTGCACTTTACAAGTAGATAGGTGCGCTGACTCCAGGGGTTTTCATACGACCACTCCTTGAAGCGCCCAATATCACTTTGCCTCTCCCTTTACTTAAGAGGGATGTCATTGTTTTGAAAAGACTCCCGATTCGGGCGACAAAAGAGGTGGTGTCTCAGAAATAAACCTTATTACGAAAAACCAAAGAAATTGAGCGTTCTTACAATAAGCTAGCGTAGTTTTGGGGTGAAATAATTCCTTCCTACAATATTTCTAGTGACTGGGACTACGGAAGCAAAGGTACTCCACAATTTAGACATTGCGGGATTCCTTGTGGCAAACTGCAGAGGATAGTGCAACGGAGTGCTCTCACTTTTATTTCTGCTTCGAGTTCGCAGTCCTCAGGAACTCTTCAGAAATTAGCTATGGACAATGCATCTTCCGCTGGCAGGTGTAAGCGTAGTCTTCATGATCGTGAAGTGAAACAAAGACTGTGTTCAAATGGACCATCATTTTAAGGTTATCGTAGCAGCAGGCAGTTCCCCAAAATTATTAGCTTACAGCATTCATCACTCAACATCAGATGCTGATCTTCACTAATTTAGTTGACTTATTTAGCTAAGTGCTAGTGGTCAAGCTTTCACACCATTTAACACGTCAACGTGTTACGTTCGATCGCTTGTGTGCGACTCCTAGCTGGTTAAGCAATCAATATGGAACTATGATTTCAACCTGAAAAATAATTAGTTTTTGGGTGACTAATTTAGTGTTTCATTTGTCTTTGGTCTAGGCAGAACAAACACTTTGGGAGTTGTAGGTATAAGATCTTGCATTAGAATACATCGTACTATCCGTTAACGTCAAGACCTTCAGCTTCCTGTCCATCACATGTCATGCTTCCATATCCCGTTTCCACAGCTCATCGCCCCATGTTTCATCCTTCTGAATACTCCACTTATTTAATAACCTATTCCTTTTTATCACAGCAGCGAAATGGTCTTAATACATCGCATACTGCAAACCTCATATGGCCTATCTTTGTACTACTCCCCTTGGAGTCAGCTTTAGTTTAGCCAGTCGGGTGGAGGGCTGCACTAGGCAGAATCTTACCGAAAATCAAAAGCCTTTACTTTTCAAACAAGAAGCAAGCACAAACAAATTAATTTGATCTACACTAGGTCGTAGTAACCAAACTGTATATTGGACATGTGCTCAGCGCCTTCATGAAATAAGTGGAACACTTGCACATGGAGACAGAGAGTGTAAGTGTTGGTTTGACCAGTAGTATTTTGTTGCTCATAACGCTGTCATTCACTTGTTCGATTTTTAGGGAATTTGATGGTATTCTGTCACATCCTCCCAAAATCTCATTAAGTCGAATACACAAGCCTTTCTCAAGATTTATTATTCGGCTCGGATGTAATTGAGGGCCATCATTTCACAAGGGGCGAAGTTCGAAACTTTAAGCACCAGTAAGTACAAACGGAAAATTGACCTTAAGTGCAACAACCGCATGATAAAGGCGATTTTTGCGTATAAAATACGTATATTCATGAGAATTATTCATAAGATGGCATCAAACTGTTACACAGGGTATCCTTCTCAGTATTCTGACAAAACACCTTGGTTTTGAATTGGAGTATCAATAGAGTAATATAACTACATTCTATTCATGTAATTATCTAGTTCTAATCCTAACAATAACCCTAATCTTTCCTTAACCTTACCCTAACTTGAAAGTATACCCTAATGTCACTCTTATTTGGGTAAGCCAGCCCTAACCTGTCTTAAGGCTAAACCTTAACTTATTCTTTCCCAAACCTAGCCTGAAAATTACCAAATATCCCACTTAATAACATAACACTTCACTAAGCATATTATATTCATGAGATTTAAAAGTCAATCTGAACGAAGAATATTCTTTTCAATAATTTCTCTTCAGGTTCTTACAATTATAAAATATAATATTTGTTGTTGGTACAATAAGGGCGAGTTATGCGGTGGATACATTTTAACGTAGATTAACAGATTAGTTATGGGGTGTCAAAATAAATAGTCGTATTTGTGTGACAAACGTGCTAGGCTGAAATCGATTACAAAATATTGTAAAACGGGAGACGATAGTGGCGATTAATCATAATAGATTTGTAGAGCGTGGGGTAGGAAAATTGACAAGTCAGTTCAAGGTTATAAAAGGTGTCAGGTGAATGGCTAGACAAAGTGGTCTATGTTAAACAGGAGATAGTGAGAGTGCAATGAGAGGTTCATAATAAAATAACGAATATGTGAAATGAAACAGGTGGAGGCATACATTGAGAAAAGAGATAATATCACTAGTAATAAGTCCGGATAGTATAAATGAAAAATTCGTTAGTATTGAGAGAATGGTTGCATGAAGGGCATAAATTATGACGAATAAAAATAATATTTGTAATGATAAGCAAAGGAAAAAAACTAAGAGGGTTAAGGACAAGGAGCACTCTTAGTGAGAAGAATCATCAATCCAAGTTTGGCCACAGTAGGAACAGCGTCTGGACGTGTTCTTTTTGGATACAAAGTTCCGGTTTAGTCGATCTTATTGCAACAGCTTCAGCTGTGTGTAGGAGATGTAAGCGAACTGTACGTGATAACGACTTCGGAATTCGGTATATAACCCTGAAAGCGGTGTTGACATCGTAATTTGAAGGGCTTTGCCTTGTTCCTAATTTGTGGATGAGGGTGACTATGGCGCCTTTCCAGTTATGCGTTAACACCATTTAGGAGAGATAGCTGGAAGATCGTAATCAATGGGCCAGCTATGTGAGCTGATAGTCCCTTGATGATGAAGCCTTCGATAAAGATTATCAGGACCCATTGATTTGTCTGCATCTAGTTTCATTAAGTAGTTGAGCACGTGAACGGAATCTATCCCGTGTTTCTCTGATGCAGTCAGAGCTGATCCTATGGGGAGTAACGACTCCTATGTAAAGACTTGGGAGAAGTAGTCTACCATTGCTTCTGCCTTTTCTTGATCTTCTTCGATTGTGTCATTGTCAATAGTCAGGTTTGGGACACCATTGTATGTTTTATTCCTGAAGTTCATGTACGAGAAAATTTTCTTAGGTTGTGCCTTTGCATTTTGAGTCAGACGTGCTTCGCACTTCATTCTTGATTGGCGGATTTCTGCAATAGCTTTATTCCTAGCAGTGTTATATAATTTCCTGGTCTTAGGAGTCTCAAGTTAGGCAAACAGGTTCCAACATTTGTGTTTGTGTTTGAGTAACTTACGAATCTCTCGGTTTATCCAAGGGGGCAATGTTTCCGACCCTTTGGGACAGACCAAGGGATAAAAGGTTCAGTTACCTGGGCGTAAAGTTGTTTAAGTTGGTCCCATGCGGCTTCTACTTTTGACTCTGGGTTGATTTACCAGTTCACTGAGTTGGCTGCTGAGACGATTGCATTTATATCAGCTTTCCAAACGTTTGGTCGAGCTGGGGTTTTGGTCCATTATGCTGTTACTGTAAACTTGAAAGTGAGCACAGCGTGATCACTTCTTCCTAAAGGAGGAAGATGTATGAGATCCACATCCTCAACATGGGAGAACACTAAGTCCATAGTTGATGAAGAGTACTGTGAGTTGTAGCGCGTGGGCTTAATGACATGTTGGACTAGGGCTAGCGAAATGCTAGATTCCTGCAGTTTATGATCAAAGGAGTTGTCTGAAGATGGTGTTGTAAGACTTGTCCAGTCAACTGTTGGGGCGTTGAAGTCGCTGACTACAAGACTTTGACATTTCGATGTCCAGAAGCCTAGTTTCTCTGCACTACAGCCAGGACTGCGGTATACCTCAATGAGGTTAATATCTTGGCATATACATTTAAGTCTGCAGCGTAGAAGTTCGTACGAGAGCGAGAGCTTCGATGCTACGCACGGTTAAGCATTTCTTGAAGTAGATGACTGCGCCACCTCCTTTGCGGCTTAGTCGGTCCACCCTATGCACTTCGAAGTTTGGAAGGTTAACCTCGTTATCAGCGACATCGGGTGTGAGCGATGTTTCTATGATAATAATTACTTTCGGAGTCTATCATATTACACAGTTCAGTCCGTTTGTTCAAGAGACCGCGGGCGTTTGTGTAGCAAACTGTCTATTCAGTTTGGTGCTTCCGCGGATTACCCACAGAGGTTTCGGGATCATCAGACTTTGAAAACCCGGAAACCCTTAACCTTGAGGTTTTTTTCGGCTTCGTTCGCTTAATTCTAGGGCTGCAGACTGTCTTTTGACACGGTCTGCTAGGCATAAGTCGGCCCTGACGTATATGCCTGATCCTTTGAGAGTTTACGAGTTGCTTAGAATCGCATCCCTCTCTTCCTTTGAGTTTAGTACGACTTTGAGAAGGCGTACCGACTGATATACTATCGAGTCAGGCTTTTGGTCGATTCTATATAAGCTATGTATGGTTATGCTTGATACTGTTTTTGGCATCAGCTTATCTAAAAGGCGTTTGACTAAGTCAAGGTCGTGTTCGAACCTGATCTTGGGATCGGAAGCCGGTGATTCTTCCACTTCGTGTAGAATGAGCGACCTGTTAGAGAGGTCAGGCTTGCTTGCCATGGCTTTCTTGCTCTACGGCGTAAGTTTCTTTCCATCTTTCGTGGACGGTGTGGCCATTATGGTGTCCTTTTGCCGGCGACTACATAACGCCATTCATTGGCGTCCTCCTCGCTAACCGTAGTCGATTGTGTCTGCCTGCTATCCACCGGTGTGGACGAGGTTTGGTCTACAGGTCCGTGGGTGACTTGAGCTGCGGATTTTCGACCCCTGGTACTCCTCCTCTTCGTGCCAGTCTTTCTATTACTGTCACTGGAGGACTTACCCGGTATCGTAGGGGTGTCTGAAATATGTTGGGTGCTCCTGACAGACTCATCAGGAACGTGTATTTTTTGTCGATGACGCTAGTGACGTCATCGGTGTCTGAACAGTAGTTGCTCTTCCCCTGTGGTAGAAGACCCTTGCAGTCCATGAGCTTTAGAGCCTCACTGAGAGTGGCAATGGCTTCCGTTATACGAAACTTAGTCGTACTACAGCAATCATTGAACAGGCAGTTCGCCAGAGGTTTGCAGCAGCGGTTGTATGTTGCAGGAGTTAGGTTTGTGCACATGCTATGAAACCATCTCTTGAAATTATCACACTTCATTCCTTCTTCAATTGGAAATTGGCACATAGTTCTTCCACAGCGGTTCCTTTTGATAGGTATGCTTTTCAGAGTGATTCAGATTCAAGTATGACTTTATATATATATGACCTTTCTAAACCAGTGATAAAAAAACCAATGAGTGCAGAAAAATGGATAAATATAACTATGGTGTTATAAGAACACAACTTCCTATAATGAAATAGTCTCAAAACTGAAACGTAAACTTCTATCAAAATAAACTGATTTAAAGTTAATCTATAGAATTTTGGAGCGTATAACAACAAAAGCCAAAATTAAACAAGAGCGTGTAAAATCCACTCCTTTTTCAAAGTTCATGTGGCGAACACAGTTAAACTTAACAGGATAACTGGTGCTTTTGAAGGAATAGAATTTAGAGGTAGGTTTAAGAACAGTATCGGAAATGTAGACGGATCTCAAAACACTATGATCTATTGTTATCTTTTTAGTAAATTTTGGATATTTAAAATTCTAGCTATAAGGTATTTCTTAAGACAGTAATGTAGCGATGTCATTTCCAAGCAAAGTACTTTATGAAATGAATATTTGGCTAGTTGGAGCCTGTCTCTCGTCCGTCTACTCAAAATCCAGTTTTGAGCAATAGAAAAAGTCGAAAACAACATGTATATCGAATAAATTCCTAACACTTTTGTAGCAATAACATCTTGGTAACTTTTGAAGGGTATTAACATGGAAGTGGTTAGTAAATAACATTTGTACTATCTATTATTGTAAGCCGGTCAGTTTTAGCATGTCTTCAAAAAGATTAGTCATTTTTTTCCTACTTTGAAGTCTAGGTCAATAATCCACAGCTTCTTCGTAATACAATCATGTCAGAAAGAATGATCAATCTACAGCTCTCCGCCAAAGTTCCTCAGTTTGGGTTACCACACCACAAAACAGAACGATAACAGGAAGCGATCAGAAAGAGTTATGTTACAAGTAGGTGTGAGTAGTAAAAGTTAAGGTTCTGTGTGACTGGAGATGTCTCATCCGGGTATGAGTCCCACTACATTAACTTCAGCTTGGGCAACTGGGTAGTATCTTCAGCCTCCTTACAAAAGTGTGGCTCCTGGCTTAGTACATGAAAACGCAGATACGGGTAAAGTGTTTTAACTGACTATCTGTGCGATTATAGTTGCTTTTTGGATGTTGGTGTCTGCAGTGACTCTTACTATTGCTAAAAAGCTTGAAAAACAACTTACATTTTTGTGCATGACCTAAATTAGTATTATATCTTGGTCTGACTGTCATCAGTGTGTTTCCAACGTCATCTTACTTGGTTTGAATTTACTCATCAAAAAGGTTATAGTTTAGCGTACGTAGCATGCCTTCTAGCCATTTGACACATCATTTTATTTCAGGACACCATTTTTCTAACCGAATCTTCAATGTATAACTGACTCACTCACGTAGTTGTGATTTTATTTTGTACTTTGTGATAGATATTTCGATCTATCATTTTAACTTGGTGTTTGATCTGTGGTCTAATGTGGATCTGGCTTTTTATCTGCCTATTGGTTTCCTTGTAAGCTGCTTATAAAGTTGAGTAATATTAATCGTCTTCGTGTCGGAAAAAGCGAAGCAGGCTAAAAACGGTCTCTATGTTTTTCGCTTAATATCTGTGACAATTATCTTTACAATGAAAAGCTGAGAGCTTTGTATCCTGTCTGTTATCAGCTAGTGATTGTCAGGTACTTCACTGTTCAACGTCTTAAAATGTTATCGGGATTCTACACTGTAACAGACTTGTGAATTTAAACATATTAACTATACTGCATCTGCTAGTTTGTTTATACTTGTTGTCACACATATATTGGGAGGACTTATCCATCTCTGTAGGTAGGGGCTTCACAATATATCCCTTGTTAGTTTCAGAAGCCAATCAAATCCTCTATACCCCTTAATAGTGGAGACAGACGACCCGTTGCGAAACATTACAGATACGGGGCATAAAGTTGATATTGACACATCTACTAAACCTATCTATAAAACGTGTTTGGGGCGTATCCTAAAGTTTGTGGAAGCCCTAGCGATTGGAAAGTTTAAACCAACTTTATGCGTTTGAAAACAATTCGTCATCACATTAAACTTTCCTTGGTAAACTTTGTTTTGATACCAGGCTAGATGTACTATTGTAACAACAGAAGACAAGGGCCAGGCAACAGATGGTTTATTAATAAAAATCAATACATTTATAGATTTTAATGTACATTATTGTAGATTATTGTTAGTGGAAAATACAGTCTTTTGATTGGTTGTTTCTCACGGAAAGTTAATCTTGCATCTCTTTGTGGCTGTGTCAGGTCATCCATATGCTAACTGTATCCGCCTACGCAAAGTCTTCTGTCCATCTTTGACCTTGTTTCCACATGACTAATATTTGAGACATAAATATTGACGTCAATTACTGTCTACTAACTTTGGCTAGCAGCCAGCTCTCACCACACTATTACTTCCCTTCTTTGGTTTAATGATCATTATTATTTTGACCTTCATTATAGACTTTCGTCTTGATCTGTATCTATTCTCCCAACTCTTAAGGCTTCATTGTTTTCACGTACATTTCTATGACAAGTCCATGTGTGATCATACTGTCCGAAATATGTCACCCAAATACATACGTACACGATTCAGCTAAACTGCATCCAATTGTTTTGTGTAAATGCTGATTATAATTATCTACGTTATATTTTTGATTATGATGGTTGGTTGTTAGCCATTTCATGCGATTTATTATTTGAAAAGAAATTACAATAAACAATTCTTACTGTTTTATACTTCAGGAATCTACCTTGCCTGTAAATGGTTTGGAGGACACGAACAATAGGCAAAAGTCACCTTGCACAATTCATGAAACATCTTCATCTGAAACTTCTTCTGACAGTGAACCTGAAAAAATCGAAAGACCTGTAATTCGGAAAGTAGGCTAATTGTTCCACTTAACTATAGCACTTCAGCCCAAACCCCCAGTCTTTTCAGTTCCATCTGATTACATTTTGAAGTCAGTAGCAGATTTGGTAAATTTTCGCCTCCGTATAATATGTATATATGGAATTCCTTAGACAGCAGATGTGAAGACTTCATTACTTGGAAAGGTTTCTCAAGTTTTCGATGATTGTGGTAAGACAGTTTTTGCTTGCATCAGGTATTGGTTATCATTTGAATAAAAAAATACAGTTAATTATGTGGAGCTTAGTGTTTGGCGTACGAACCAAAAACAGTTGTTTCCGACCTGATCTTGAAATTCTGATTACAAGATCTGGATTCTAAGCGAGGTGTTGTTTCTTTGGATCACGTTTGAAGAATGTTAACTGGTGTTTCACATACAACAGTATTTAAACACGATTCGCAAATGCAAAAATGCATTTCTGAAAATTCTTCGCCGATAAATTTCTCGCTATTGCACCCTCGTTTGTTTACGTTTTTTAGTTGTAGTTCGCTCTGTCAGTTCAGCAGTTATATTGGATGAGGGATCTGCACTTTTTCTGGACGATGGAAGGCATTTGGGAGAGGTGAGTGTACTCTACTAAAGACTAACGTTATCCGCAGATAAGTAGTACTTTTTTGTAATTACGCAAGCAACTTGGTTAACTGTCCCAGTATAAGGCGATTTCCAGTCACTGACTCGAATGTTCGATCTCTGTTCAGTTTACATGTACTTCAGTTTTAAGTATTCGACTTAACTATATTCAAATAATTCAAAGTATTTTATGAAAATAAATTGAATTTTCTTCTAACTTTTTATTTTATTATTGCTAACTTCGTGCTAAAGTGTGTCATCATTTGAAACTGTACTTGAGTATTTAGAAGACACTTCGCCGAGTGAATCAGCTAGCTGGATACTGTAGTACATTCGCCCGCCATCGGTAGTGTTTTTAACGTGAATCGACGATTTGGAAATAGAATTGATATCCGAGAATAGCTGGTTCATGGGATTGATCTTCAGTGACTCCTAGTTACGAGTAGGTTGTGAAATGTTTAAGAATGCTAACCACCTCACTTATTTAGTTGCTTGATTGATCTTAATATGCTGGTTGCTGGGGAAATCTTGGGATGAATGCAAACCCATTTCTGACATTCACCGTGTTGCAAAGTTTTAGTTGTAAAGTACAATCTTCATTTAATTGTGCATGTTGGGTGGGGTAGCATAGTAAGTGGTGCTAAAATTAGATGCAGAGTTTTATGTAAGAAGGGCAAGTTGATCGATAAAATTGAGTCTTCATCAGTTGTGATGGCTGGGACTTGTGTTGTAAATGCCAAGATGTTATCTCCTTAAAAGAATAATGATGTGAGATTATCATAGAAAAGAATAGTGATCAATACAGAACATAACAAAAGCACATAAAATTTTCAGCGAATGGTTTAGTCTCTTTGATTAGAAGTATATTGCATTGCTCTGAGCTTCGGAGTTCTAAGAATCAATGTTTTGAGGTACTTAGCCAGATACTTCGAAAATAGGATGGATGTGCCTTATTTATTTATGAGGGAATTCTTAGTTTGAACCTGGCTTATTGGTTTTGACATCTTACCTACAACTGTTAGATTCAAGTTTCAGAGACAAACGAATCGTAAAACCAATAGACATATCGTGTCTGATATGGCTGGCTTATGTGTTGCACGTACCTGTTGGCTGTCTACGCGAATGTGGTGTTAACGAAAGTAAAACGGAGTTGGAGTTAATCTAAAGCTGATTTGTACAGTGAAGCTGTTGACCTTTGAACTGAGGTGAAAAGTAGATAGATAAGTTTCTAGACCGTAGATGTTACAAATTTCCTGGAATAATTTGAGAGCCAAGTCAGATTGAATCATTATAAATTATTTAAAATAATCCCAACGTCCAGAAAAATCTTGTTTCGATTTTTTCTTAAACTCGCTGAGATTATTTTAAATAATTTATAATGAGAAGTGATATAGTTATGTATGTCCAAACCAAGTTCACTTTTAACGGTTTGAAAAAATTTGGACATTGGGTATATGTTATTCATTATAATAAAGGTTTTTGTATTTCCCAATGAATGAAAATTATTTAATAATACTTTGATAAAGCTATTAGCATTAAGTAGCGAAACGTCAGTAAAAATAATATCGTTTTGTTTTTCATTCATTGGGAAATACAAAAACCTTTATTATAATGAAAAGTGATGTAGTTTCAAATTTACCACAGTGATGCAGATGTCTTCATTTTACTTATTGTATTGTATTTCCCCGTTTATTGAGTAATTCTAGGACATTTGGCTACATTGTTTATGTTTGTTCGTCTCTTCTAATTGCTTCCTAACCATTATGAATTTAAGGAATATAGCAAGTTTTCCCGCTGTGTGATAGTACTGGGCCATATTCTGATAATGCATGATTAACACACTGATGTGTTTGTTAGCTCGCTGTCAGGAACAGAATTATTCACATAACATAACAGATGTAGCTCCTGAGGTAATACATTAGTATTGGCCTTATTACTAATGTTACAGGAGTAAACAGACATTCATAAAAATTATATTTGTAAAATCTCACCGAAATTAGAATGAGTAATTACAACGTTTCGTTCGGCAAACTGATCCGAACTTCTTCAGGGGAATTAATCGAAATTAACATAACAGAAGTATATATATGTAAAAAGGACATCTCTTGCTTTAAAAACTTGATTCAAGATCAAATAATTATCCCAAAGCCTTCATAAAAAGATATTTAAAATGTGAAGATAAGTATGGATCGAAACCTATTGCTAAGAATTGGGTTAGTACATTGGTGATTCCTTGTCGCAAAGAAACATCGGATGAGATAGATCGAATCCCTAACAATCATGACATAGGAGAGTATTTCCGTGCAACGGACACTTTACACTTATCACTGGTGAAGGTTAAGGATAAAATAGAAGAAGACAAGCAACAGAATTGTGTGTACCAGATCAATTGTAGGGATTGTGACGCTGTATATGTAGGAGAAACTTCCAGACAGGTAAATATAAGAGTGAAAGCATAAACAGTATGTTACGGTGGTTCCAAAACCTCTGCAGACTTAAAGAAGCTATTTAATCGAGGCTTTATTTCCCTTGATAATTCGTCTAAATTAGCTAATAATTGACAAATTTTAAAGTCCTAAGTGTTTACTTCTTAATATACATTACTCACTTTCATAATAAGTAAGGTGCCAAGTATTTCATAATTCTCCCGGCGTTGCCAAATTAGATTTTTGTCACTACTCACATTTGCTATGATGCCAGTAAATAATTAAGATGAATATTTTGTATAGGATCATGAATTTTGGCACATGATTCGCTCATAGTATTTAAACATTAACGTAGTTACACCCTAGTGCCCAGTCAATGCATTAATCACAGTCTTATGGGAGGACAAATGTGTGTCTGAATAGCTCAGTGATAGTATCTCTGACTTCAGCTCTGGGCGACGCGAGTTCGAATCTCTGAGAGGGGTGGGCGTCAGTTCCTTTGAGGTCGCCGATACGCCTTGATGACGAATGCCAAAAAGCACGACATTTGGGTTGGATGCCTCCCGGTTATAACCTCCAACCACACATCAGTAAAGATATATAAATAGTTTATTAGGTCAATTTTGGTAATTTGCTAAAGATCCTACTGCAGTCGTTAAAGCATTTTCAATTTACCTTTAGTTACAACATAGTCATATAAATGGTGGTATTAATAGACAAATTTATTTGCAATTTTCATCTGCATATGCTATAGATTTATGAAACATTTGGTCCTGTCCGTGCCCCATTTTATCTTGTGGTTCTTTCTGAATCATTCTGTATACGTCCTCAAAGACCGAATAAACCTATCACTGCCACAATTGATTTAACTACTACGATGCTGACTGAGTGTTCTGAAGAAGTAGTGATAGAGAATAAAGAGGTGGATTCCCCTGAAGTTCCAGTTGAGATAACTACCAATAATAATTTGGATTCAGTGGATAATGAACACGGTCAAAACGATAGTGTAAATGAGAATTGTCAAATTGTTTCGTCTTCCGCTAACAGTGATACTTCAAATGATAATGAAGAAAAGAAAAATGCTAATCAGTCCTTGAAAGAGATGTCTGTGTTTTATGCACCTGATATGCCTGAACTCACTCTTCCAGTTTTTTATAACAAATTAGTTGCAAATAATACTAAAGGATCTGATGCATCATGGGTAGGAGATATAGAGCCTCCGCCAGAAGTAAGTTTTAAAATTCGAGGGTTTACTGATTTACATGTTTATATTTGATTTATCATCATCATCATTATTGGTGAAGTAGAATAAGCAAACTTCAAACATCATCTACCTACTTTAATGGTAAATTACACGAACTATAACAGATTTGACTCACATGTCTGCAGGCGAAATCATTGTGTAATATTACTCTGTTGATTGTAGCAGATATCAAATAGTCCAACTCTTTACGTGAAACGTATTACTTTATCATTTCTTGATATTAATGTGCTCAAAGTGTGTGAATACGTGGATGACGCAGTTGTTTGAAAATGGTAAAGCAACTAATTTCTTCTATACAAACCAATAAGAAGACGAAATTTGTCTGCATGGTGTAATGTATTTGCGCAACACATTTCAAACAATTTGATCACACACGGACTTGTCATAGGAATTTATATATATATATATGTCTATAAAATTAATAGAGTTTAGGGATGGGAAAATAGACTCAGGTCAAGCTAAAAGAACATATTGGAAGTCAAAATAACAATGAAGACCACTGAACCAAGGAAGGGAAGTAATAGTACATCTAGCCTGGTATCAAACCAGAGTTTACCAAGGAAGGTTTAATGTGATGACGAATTGTTTTCAAACGCATAAAGTTGGTTTAAACTTTTCAATCGCTAGGGCTTCCACAAACTTTAGGATGCACTCGAAACGTTTTATAGATAGGTTTAAAGACGTAAGCATCAATTTTATGTCTTGTTTGGATGAAAATCGTGTAAGCGCTCTATTGTTGCAAGGGTAACTAATGGTATCTATAAAGTAATGTAACCTATATTTTAAAATTTTATTAAATAATGTCAGCGTAAGCGCCTCATTTCTCCATACGATGTAGCTTACCAATAGGCGTTATCCTTGTGCTGCGGAGGTGAAGCACCAAACAGTGAAAGCTTGTTTTCCTCATTTTCTGTGGGAGTAAATTTTTGTTTAGCCGGTGTTTAGTGACTAATCAGTTCGCTACGGCATACAATACTCACCGATTTAATGAACAGTTTTTAAACAATTTTGCAAAGTTGTACTGTAATGTTTCAGCTGTTCAAATTGGTGTTTCCCACATGTTGATATCGTGTGAAACTATCTTGATGCAGTGGTGTTACAGATGCTGAAGTCATCCACGAGAGTGGTTTGAATCTTATATGGTTGACAAGATTGCACTTAAGATTATTGTTTTGAGTTTAGTGTCGTTTTTTTAAATTTCAGGCTCTTGATTTTTCTGATGATGAACAAGAAAAGCAGCATAAACGCAAATTAAAAATGAAGCACTCAGCACCGACATCAGGTAATATATTCAGTTAGGTGAATACATGTGTTTTAACAATCTTTTATCACATAGGGGGATTGATTTTCATGCTATGGCACTCGCATTTAGATGATTTTACCGTTGGTAGTTGTTCGTTATAACCTTATCTTCAAGGTTATTTCTCAGGAGATGAACCAACCCAAACTGAATTTTCGCAGTAGTAATTTTTTACAAATATCCTGCTCTTTTTATGTCTTCCATTTATAACGGCCATTTCTCGCAGTCGTAAGCAAGATTTGATATGCTAGCTAATATTATAGTCAATGTAGTCATTAATGCATCATCACTCTACTTGGACACCTCTGGTATTGCTTTTTCTCGTGGAAGATTAAGGATTGCTCTTGCAAACTCAGGTACAGTAGGAAGACCAACGTCTACACCTCATTCGCATAGGGGTTGGATTATTTGACCTTAGGACCCTTGAAATGCCCTTCAAAATAACTTCTTCAGCATTGCAGTCGTACCTCGTGAGAAATCTTTGCAGTTTCATCCTTATCAAAGATTATTTTACTTAGCACAAGTTTTTTACTGTTTTTCTCTATTGAGCCTAAAGAGTTGAGGCGAATGATCCACTGCCGACGCGATGTCCGACTATCGACCAAAGGGCGTGTGTACTGCTCAACAGTCCGCTCCGTCCTCCTTTATGGCTGTGAGACCTGGCCATTGAGAGCAGAAGACATGAAAAGATTAGCTGTCTTCGATCATAGGTGTCTGCGTTCTATCTCCCGCGCGAAGTGGTATAATAAGGTGAGCAATATTGAGGTTAGGCGTCGAGTGCTAGGTAAGGCGGGGAAATCAATCGTCGAAACGGTGAAATTACTTCGACTGAGATGGTTAGGACATGTGCTACGTATGCCTAGTCATCGCCTTCCTCGACGGGCAATGTTAGCTGATATAGGGCCAGGCTGGAAAAGAGCTAGCGGCGGTCAAACGAAAACATGGCACCAATCAATGAAATCTACAACAGTTAATCTAAGCCACGTAGTAAGATGTAGACTTCCTGGTTGGGGTCCTCGGGACGGTAAAAACCAATGGTTGGAAACAATTGGTGACATGGCTCAAAATCGTTCTCAGTGGCGCAGATGCATCCACTCCTTGTGACTTATGATTTCCAATTAAACTTTTGTTCTCCGTTACTACTATTCCTTTGTCTCACACCTCTGTCTACTGTCTATATTATGCATTTCTTCTACTTCCTTCTCTTGCTTTGCGTGCTACATAGATTGTGGCGACTTGAACTGCCGCACATATGTGCAAAGTTCTATGTCGAAAACCGACCGACCACTGCCGATGCCTTTTTTATTTCTTTGGCTCGCATCACTCATCACTGTTCATGGTCTTTGTAGAGACTTTTCGTTTATATTTTATCAGCTTTCACTTCTTTGCTATTTTCGAAGCTCATCGGTCTCAGTCTGTTTGCAATCTATCAGCTAGGAAAAAGCTGCAAAACTCCATCGCCATTTATTAACCTTTGATTAGAGGCTATCTAAAGCGTTTACTACCGTTTCTATAGCCACTGGATTCCTTAAGATGCGTATTGCTGAGGTGTGAAAAATATATTTTGTTTACGTGTTTGAGTATTTACCTGTACAGGTGTTCTAAACGCTTCAAATCCAGTAACCAAGGATTAGAGATGAAATTCACAAATTTAAGTTATTTGTCGGAACATTTCGCAAATTTATATATTTCCGCTCATTTTCATGCCTAATAGCTAATTTATCCATTATTTGATTACGAAGTAGGTATTTCCTTTCTTTTTGAATTTATGTAGTAGAACCATCAAGTTCAGCTCAAAAGCATATAAACCGATCGAAAAATTTGGATAATAAACGCGGCAGATCCTCGTTAGATGCAAAAAGACATCACACACCGTCGTCAAGCTTTCATCAAACACGTGCACCCTGTGATTATCCATCTCAGCAACAACAACAACAGATTCAACAAGTTTATAACTTCACATCATCTTTACAGCCATATCCAGCAACTCAGTGGAATGTCTATCCCAACATGCAACCTCAGTGGCATAATACAGCATATGGAACAACTCCTGTAATGCAAAGTCCATATTTCAATACACCACAAACACTTCCTCAGCAATACCCATTTCCATGTAAGTTTGTTGTCTCATGTTAAAAGTGTTCTTCATCTAACCTCATATGGTTATCAGGAATAATCGTGTTAACTTCGTGATCCTCTGGCATGATGAACGTATTTCAATCACTAGCGGAATTACTAATCCTTTCCACACACTGACAAAAAAATCAGAGTAGAGTTGTTTCTAAGTAACTCGAGAACTTTTTTTCTTACAGGGCAGTAGTGTTCGATATTTTATTTTATGACGCGTGCTATGAGTAGTTAGCTATAAACCGGTAGATGTGCTAGTCAGCAAAGTTCCTCAACTGGATTATATTGATCCAAGTTAACTATTCTGTTCACTGATGTAGCCATTTCGATAAGTTTTAGACAAAAAATGTATGTGTATCTCCTCAATAATGACAAGATATGTGTAAACACATACAGATTACATTTGAACAAGATAGATTTCTGCACAAGTTGTATTCTTAAACAAAAATGAAAGAATGAAGTGAAATCAACATTAAGACACAATGATTCGATTCCGATTACCTGTTATTCTTGTTTCAAACCATGAAGTTTGCACAGTTAGTAGTCCTGAAATTTCCAGTCATTGTCAGCTAAAAGTTGACGGTGAAACTTTTTTTACCAGAAGTAATTTATAAGATCTATAAACGACCGAAAAATCCTGATGTTCTCATACTTATTCGTTTAACAGAGAATCCTCCAGTTAGCTTCGATCAAGAGGATCCAAAAAGCCTATGTTAAGAATATTCTCATATAAGATAGTTTGAAGTCTTTTGAAGTGAATTATCACGTCAAGAAAGTTATCTACAAGTTCATCTTTATTTGCATTTGTTTAAATAGATAATACGCCCACAAGACCACCGTATCAACGCAATCCTTGGCAACCGTATGCACCGTCGTGATAAAACTTTTTATTCTAATGTTTGATGGCAGAGTGTTTTTATATGCATAAAGATGTATTTATCACGGATGATTTTTCTTTTGTCTTCTTTTTGCGTATCATCTAAGTAGATGTGGTAAAGATAGGATAAATAGTCATACTATTTTCCTTATTTCAAAATGGATGAACGTGTAACTCATGGGACGCACACAACACAAGTACCACTTCTTTACAAGAGTTGACTTTGTAATTATCCGTTGATGTTAAGTTGAGTTAAACAATGGAAGGCAGGTCACGTATGTTGAATAAGAAGAGCAGTCGTTTTGTGTGGCTAGGATATAAGAAATTTTAGCTTTACACTTTGCTTTCATCATGAGTGCTACTAGTCAAGCGAACTTACATTTAGTTTCATGAGAACAAATAAACGTGTATTTTCAAACCAAGAAAGAAGCAGTAACAGTTATTGCTAAAGTGGCATCGTGAGGTATTTTACGTACAACTTGTCATATGACCTTGAATCGTTAGTTCATGCAGGTTTTTTCTTCATCTACGAATCTCCCCTAATGAATTTGAATAAAGCTGTCGGAACAGGATAAGGCGGAACAATTTTATTTCTTCAGGATCTTGTCAACTGCTTACAAATTGATTAATGAGAGTAAATAGTTCTATTGTATATTTTTAACATTTTTTAGTTTATTGAACAAAGAAGTATTGTTGATCAATAACTAAGGATGATCTTTGTGAAATATACTCAGAGATTCTCTAGAAAAGGGACAAGGATAGCAATAAGATTTTGAGATGCATAAATTCTAAGGTAACGTAAATCATTCGAAAATTTTTAATAAACAAACAAAGTAGGCGAAAAATATTGTGAGTTAAGCTCATTTGGTTATGTATCAAGCATGGAGCATAGGGTTCTACAAATGATGATGTAATTAGGAGTGAAAGTAAATCTACGTTTGTCAGGAGATGATATATCAGTGGTTGGGAGCCAAGTTACCGAAATTGGGGAAAATATACTACGGGTTAGTTTTGAATGCATTAATCACATTTTAATTGTTTGATAACAGTAATCTGTGTGAACTTCATGAGATTTGAGCTTGTTAGTGAGTTTATTATCTGGAAAGAATTAAAGATAAAGAAAATACAGAATTAAGGATTCTATTTAAAAAGAAACCCATAGATTCCTTTATTTAATGAAGCTAACTTCCGCCCATCAATACGACAATGTTATCCAGCACTGAAAACATGACCTTGACAAACGACAGGGATACGTGACACTTATACCTCCTACTGAATGTGATCAAGTCTGATTGCATGCATGTAGCTTCTTCATACCACTGACCTATACACATGATACTTCATCGATCACATCTAAATGAAACAACAACTCAGGAATTTTACTCCA
>OX235271.1:124412484-124618044 GCA_944472155.2 Trichobilharzia szidati
TGCTCCGAACCGTATAAAAATGCATATCGTAGTATGAAATTCTTCAGTTCGATACCTACTGAATGCTTGACACATGTCCCTGCAGACTTTAGGTGATTTAACAAATACTCACTGAAAGGCGTCGGAAGTTTAAGTTCATTGCCTTGGGTAAGACATCTTCCAGTATTACTGGACCTTACTAAATGAAAAGGTTCAGCCAGTGAGGAAAGGATTTTAAGTTTACACATCACAGGATCTACTAGCCGTTGTCCGTTGATATAATTTTGAAACTACCTCATTCGCATACCACAGCTGCACCCAAGGTTCTTGTGATGAAACCCGAACTTTTGCAAAGATGTTCCTTATCTCTCTTCAGCACATACTAACAGAAAGGGAAGTCTTGAAATACTTAAATTAGTGTAACAATGTTTGCATAATTCAAATATAGTGGTTTTTGATGTCTCTATTCATCATCTGTCAGGTCCGCGGCCCTTTTCACTGTCATCCTGTAAAAAGGTAATGAAATAATTTAATGAGGTATCACTACTTATTTGATATGAATGTTGCATGGCCGTTGAGCCGTAGAGACAACTACTTGAGGCCGGTTAAAGACTGTTCGAATGTAGAGGTTTTTGGTTTCATCCGTAAGCAAGACCTCTCAGTCGGCTACTGTTTGGTGTAGGATTGTTGAGATGTACAGTTTTTAGAGTTGACCCTTTATAAGTCTTCCTTGGTATCAGAAGCTTGCTGGTCTCCACCACTGCTGTTATCTCTACCGGCCAGCAGCAAGGTTACTCTCCTCCGCTGCACTATGCAGCAAGCAACTTACTCTGTGATTGCATCTGTTTCCAGTCTAGTGGCCAACCAGCTGACCTTTCTACCATAATAGAGTGTGTAAAAACATTTGTTCCAGCTAGTTTAACTTGTTGGATTATTGGAATACACAAACCCAACGGCAACGGTAAGGTGGTAGCTGTCGGTCGAGGATTAGTGTGGATTTCACTAACCATATCAAATACTGAATAAATGGTGAACATTGCTTTTTTGGCACCAGAAAAGATTTGGGAAAAAACATGCCTGCGAGATTAAGTGAATACATTCTAACAGTGTGTACAAAGTCGATCTAACAGTGTGTACAAAGTCGATGTAAGATTCTCCGCTGTTAGAATGCTCTTTAGAAATATCCAGTTAATTAAATTTTGATTTGAGTTTAGCTGACGAATGAATGGTTCATAGAGAGTCTTTCCTTAGTTTCTTCGAGTTCTGAAAATTATGCTGAAGTTCAGTTGATAATGTATTAAAATTGATGAATGCTGCTATTACTATGTCAGCAGACTTAGTTTCATTTTTAATTACAAATTTTTATCCGGTTCTTACTAATTTTGACTAACTTGGTTTCTTTCTATTTTTGTATCTCCATCTGTGACAAGGTAGAAGTTTCTGCGTCGAAATTTCCCAAATATGACGGGAAAATCAAGGAAGCGGAATTCAAATGTCAAACTTGAGGAACGAAATCCACCCATTTCCAAAAAAACAAAGGATTCCCAAAGTGGGGCGTCACTACTCGGATGTTTAAATTCCGAACAAATACAGGAGCGTATTTCACTGATTGATCAAGGATTTTATCTCAAATGTCCCCCAGATTTTTTTAGTTTTTATGAGTTTTGTAAAACTCTTAGCAACGATGCACCACTTGGTTTGAAAGCAGTGATATATTTTTATACTTTCTGTTAGATGCACTGTCTGAGATTGGCTTTCGTTTGGTTGGACCATTTGAAATTCTTCATCATGGATCTAAAGATCAGGTAAAGAAAGGACAGTGGTCTAATCACTACCGCTTTTATCATGATCCACCTGAGTTTGTGACTGTGGTTGTGTGTAGTAATGACCAGTCTCATATAGGTTATTTCAGGTAACATATAACGTAAAAATAATTTACTCAGAGATTCATATGAATCTACCCCTTTCGTCGCCAAGTCAACAACTACAATCAGTGGAGTAATTGAGTATTGTGGTCAAAATCTGTTTGCTTTTCTGAGGTTCGAGAATTTCAATAATACTTTAATATTTCAGAACTGAACTTGGCCGAAAAACATCTTGTCATACTAGTCATTTGTTGGAAAGTTTCAATGAGTTTGTATCCGCTAAGAATATTCTAATTGATGATTCCTCCTCATGTAAGTGTGTAACATTCTGTTTGATGAACTTTAAGTTATGGAGCATAGGAAGAAACATCAAGTTTGTGCCACAATAAACAGTATAGGCCTGATGATTGATGTATCTGAACGTGACCTTGGCTATCGTCCTATAAGTGTTTCTTACTGTAAGTTGGATCAGAAAATTTCAAGTAAATTTATTATTTTCGTAATAGCAGATACCCTAAGAGATTGACCGTATACGTGTATGGCAGTAGTAATAATAGTATTGGTTGCCCCTGTTAGTTCTTTCACATTTTTTTGTCGACATGTTTTGGTAGTTTATTTAGCTCCAGTTTGTCTGTTTTACTGCAGTTCCTCACTTTTGCTCGACTTTCTTAGGTTGGTGCAAGTCTCTGGGTAATCATAAGCATTTCTAGTTCGCATTACTCATGCATTTTGACTCCACTTGTTTCTTTTCTTCAAGAACTTTTAAATTTCTCTGTGTTTTACGTTCGTAATAGTTGGTGTTATAATTTACTTACATTTAAAACTAAAATATAAGTGCGTCGGTGGTGCAATACTCGCCAACCATACAGGTGGTTCGGGGTTCGATCCCCGGTTGACACACTCCTTTACAGATCGTAGAAAACAACCATAAAGACATTAAAAGGAGAGAACACAAAGTTCAGCAAACACATCTTTTCGGCGATTTCATTTTCAAAAGCTGTACAATCGCATTTAAAAACATAGTTTTACATGGATACATAATTGCGATGGCGAATAAAAGGTGACAATTATTTTCAACTAGATCTGGTTTACGAGAGGCTTCGAAACAAAATTAACACAGGATTAGAACGGATAACGAGTGTGTAGAAAATGAGCATGGAAACAAAATTGAAATAATAATTTTAACTTGAAGTGGAAGTTAGGAGGTGTGAATATAGATTACGAGAGCCTTAGAAACACTAAAATTGCACAGGATTAAGATATAATTGTAAAATAGTTATTTTAAACGAATTATAAATGTGAGCAGGAAAAGCATGGAAACAAACTTAAAATAACTGTTTTTATAACTGGAAAAATGGGGTGAAGCGAATGAAGACAGAGGGAGTAAGAATCACACACACAGCGAACGAAAAAAGATTAAAAAATCAGAAGCTAAGGGAACATACCGAACTAGGTCCATGGTAGTTGTAGAGGTTGGACTAATTTCTTCTGAACGCACAGCTCCGGCTTCTCGATGCATATTGCGAGGGCTTCTGCAGTACAGAGAAGTCGGAAACATACTGCTTTTGGTAGGTTTCTGTTGACTTTGTAAATTACTTTGAATGAATCAGTTGAGATGTTGTGGGAGGTGTTGATCAGATGTTCAATAATGGCACTTCTGATTGAACCGGTGCCTCCTCTTTGCAGCCACGCTGAGTAATGTTCTCTAACACGTTTCGAAAGAACGCGCATACAACGACCTATGTACCTAGCTCCGCACGAGCAGGTGAACTGGTATATGCACACTGAATTGGTCATATGCGAGAGTTTGTCCTTCGCGTTGTTTCGAAGTATTGGACGGCTAGAGAATGTCACTCTTGATGTTGCTGCAGGGAAGGTCTTCTTTGAAGAGCTGGATATTCTCCTCTTTAGGATATTGGCTGCCAAATCTCCCCTGAAATTCAGATTCAGATACAGCGTTTTCTTTGGCGCTGAATCGCATTCTTCTCTTTTTGGTTGAGGTTTCATGTTCTTTTCGACAAAACGTGTCGGGTAACCAATTTGAGCCAGGATATTTTTGAGGAATAGGAACTCCTCTTCCACGCAATCGCTGCTGCAGATTTTTCTGATTCGATGGGTTAGTGCAATGATGAGAGCTCGTTTTCGGCTCAAAGGTATCCAACTATAGAAATGTCGGTTTTCTGTGGATGGACCTCTTCAGGGTTCCATCATCTCTTCTTCTTAATTCCACGTCCAGAAATGGAATCTTTGAATCGTTTTCTAATTCCATTGTGAATTTAATCGAAGGATGGAAATTATTAAATTCTTGTAAGATGCAGTTGAAGTTCGAGTTGTCGTAGCAGACTATAAAGGTATCATCAACGTATCTTTTGTACAGTAGTAATTTGCTTGTTGTTGATTTTAAAACTCCACTCTCCAAACTGGCCATAAAGCAGTCTGCTAAAAGCGGGCCAAGAGGAGATCCCATTGCAATTCCGTCTTTCTGTCTGCGGATGTCGCCGTTAAAGGTGAATTGTACATTCAGCGTGCACCTCAGTAACAATTCCTTCAGATATGATATTGGTACTCCGGCGTTTGTATTGGATTTCTCCATATAATTGCACAGAAAGCAAATTGTTTCTGTTAGTGGCACGTTGGTGAAGAGAGATTCGACGTCTAGTGATAACATTCGTTTATCATTTACATTCAAATCTTTTATACATTCAGTGAACTAAAAAGTATCGCGAAGGGACAAATACTCCCTTCGCGATACTTTTAGTTCACTGAATGTATAAAAGATTTGAATGTAAATGATAAACGAATGTTATCACTAGACGTCGAATCTCCCTTCACCAACGTGCCACTAACAGAAACCTACCAAAAACAGTATGTTTCCGACTCTGTACTGTAGAAGCCCTCGCAATATGCATCGAGAAGCCGGAGCTGTGCGTTCAGAAGAAATTAGCCCAACCTCTACAACTACCATGGACCTAGTTCGGTATGTTCCCTTAGCTTCTGATTTTTTAAAATCTTTTTTCGTTCGCTGTGTGTGTGTGTGCGTGATTCTTACTCCCTCTGTCTTCATTCACTTCACTCCATTATTGCACTTATGAAAACAGTTATTTTAAGTTTGTTTCCATACTTTTCCTGCTCACATTTATAACTCGTTTAAAATAACTATTTTACAATTATATCTTAATCCTGTGCAATTTTAGTGTTTCTAAGGCTCTCGTAATCTATATTCACGCCTCCCAACTTCCATTTCAAGTTAAAATTATTATTTCAATTTTGTTTCCATGCTCATTTTCTACACACTCGTTATCCGTTCTAATCCTGTGTTAATTTTGTTTCGAAGCCTCTCGTAAACCAGATCTAGTTGAAAATAATTGTCACCTTTTATTCGCCATCGCAATTATGTATCCATGTAAAACTATGTTTTTAAATGCGATTGTACAGCTTTTGAAAATGAAATCGCCGAAAAGGTATCTTTTTTGCTCTGCTTTACCTTTCTGAGGACATAATAAGACTGGTGAAGAGGCAACGCTGGCCATGAGGCTAGCTACGCTATCCCGTCAAAATAAATACCACTGTTACTGAAATTTGAAGCGTCTCGGTGGAATCCCTATGTTGCCCCAGGAACTTTACGGAAAAAAAAATATGTGGGCATCTTTGGTCTTCTCCTGTGTTGTCATTATTTTTCCGAATAGGATTTTAAAAGGATTCGTGAAAACATTTTTTTGGCATGGATTTGATCGATATCCAGCTGAGTCACCAGATGACTTCATTTAAAGAACCACTGAAGACCAGGATGTACTGGAAAGCTGTTTTGTTCGAGTCTTGTTGCTTCAGCATTGCTCACCCGTTACCCAACTGGAAATCGAATATACGACTTTCAGGTTACATTGTCAGTCCATTGATTATCCAGCGGATGGGACCAAATCCAATGGACCATGAATCCTAACTGAAATTTGTGCATTGTGGTAGATTATAATTCCATTATGGGTAAAATTTATTTTGATAAAGTCTCACAGTGTTATGCAGTTAATATTTACTGATGATGTTTCGAGCACAATTTATTGCTCATAATCATAATAATGCTCATAATTGCTCATATCATACCTTGTGCTCGAAACGTCATCGGTAAATATTACTGTATAACACTGTGAGACTTTATCAAAATAATTTTTACCCGTAATGGAATTAATCTAATGCTCACTGATTACTGTCTATGAGATGAAATCGCCTGGAGTTTCAGCGATGGTCAGTGAAATCCTCTAGATCAGGTGTAAGGACAAATAATTTCCTTGGAAATTGTCTGACGGTTGCGGTATATATCGTCAATAAGCGGAAGTTGGAATTCATGGGCCATTTGATTCCGTCTCAGAGAAGTGTATCCGTTACTATCATTTGGAAAAGCACAAGGCAAAACTACACTAAATGAAAATGTGCGGTAGGAAAAACATTAAAGATTTCAAAAATATGTCCCATGACAAGTTATGATTACATTAGCTTCATTGATGTTAGTGTAGAGTCATATCCCCAGAAAACTCCCAAAATTGGTTCTTAGCAAGCTAAGAGCCTCAGTCAGGTGGTTTACACTTCCCTACGTGACTGAAACCAACAGTCAGAAACTTCGTAGATGAGTGACCGTTTTTATTCTGACCACCTACAGTAATTGTCTTTCGGCTGGCATTGTTCCTCGAGCAAGATAATGTCTCGACATGCGTAACACGTGTCCCGGGTGTCTCAATGAATGCATTTTCACAACATCATCGATTGGTCTTCCCTCATTACCTAGCACTAAGCTCAGTCTCGTAATCTTTCACCATATTGCTCCACTAAGCAAATATGATTGAATGTGGCCATCTTTGGTCAAACGCCGTTAATCTATTCAAATCCTGCTCATTTACCAGCCGTGTCGCTGCTGTAAAGTAGGACGGAGCAAATAACTGTGATAGGTAGCCAATTATTTTCTTTCAGACGGAAATGTAGGTGACGAACGACGTTGTCCCAAGAAACCGTCAATTAAACCTGACACATTTTGAGTAAATACAGTGATTTTCGTTTTAAATCACTTCAATCCTCATCCTTGAATGTGGACTTGATGCAAATCAATGCTCAGTCGTCATTCCTTAGGCTGTAAAGGGCTTGACACACTAACATTTTCTGAAGCCTATAGAAGTCTTTTGTATATGTTGTCATTGAATGAGGCCAATAGCGTACATCAATTCAGTTAACTTTCTTACTGGTTGTCAAGTTGATTCTTAAGTTTCCCCAGTGGGACAAAGCAGTTGCCATCCATCTACCTGCAATAAAATGACAGAGTTGTGATACTGGGTACCTCTGTCAGACAATGATTGTCGTCATTTTGAATGAAAAATATCCACATGTTTTTTTACGACTGTATTCTCAGTAGATTGCATTGATTAACTGGACATGCTTTATTGACACTCTTTAGTCATTTTTCGATTCGTGTGTAAAGGTCACCGTAGTTCGCCGATCGATCAGCTTAGACAAGGTGTAAGGGTAATCTTCATGTTTGTTTCAACAGTAAACTTGGTATGGCACCAGGTTTCATGATGCCTATCAACGTCATTGTTTCATAAGTGTCAAACCACTTCACTAACTACAAATCTGACACCATCCATAAGCTTTTCGCCTAACAGCTCAGTTGCCTGTTATTTTATGTCCATTGAGTCTTAGGCACACACGTAGACTGTATGATAGATATTCGAAGTTGACATAACCGTCTCAGCCTTACACAGATCTGCAACGATATTTATTATGAAAATGGCTAATTCGTGTTCATTATGGAGTCGACGTTGGGGAGCAAGTGCGACAGCTCCTGTAATTATGTTCCGAAACAGTACAACACAGGATTATCTGTATAAATTGTAAGAGATGATTACTTGTTGGTTCCCCTGTCTAACTGCTGACGTAATACCTCTAATTCATCATTAAAGTCACACGCTAATGTGGCTTTGTGTGAGCACTTTACTTTTAGCAGCTTACGATAAAGCTCATTCTTTACTTCCTCCAAACAGCTTAGGTTTATGCCACAAATAAGCGTATCACAAACATACATTTCGTTAGAAACCTACTCTGTCGAGTAGCTAACAGTCAATCTGGCCGTTAGATACCTATTATGAATCTTAATGCTTGTCAGATGAGTTATACAGATTTACTGTGCTAAACAAATGAGGCTTATTGAGTAAACACACATTACTGTTTTGTACACATTCCAGAGATACAGCATAGACTTAAGAATCATATAAATTCTAATGTTGGCAGTGTAATTATACTAAAGTAGTATTCGTGTCTTACATGCTTGATCCGTTGATGATCACAGATTGGAGAAAAGAAAACTGAAAATGAATTGTTGTCCAACAACTTACTATCTGTGTTTGTAAGCACTTAGCAATGAGCGATACTTTTATGTTAGGACTAGTGCTACTATTCGGCTACCGAAGCTTCGGTAGGTAAAATAGAATGCCGACCCACGGATCAATCCTTACTAGTCGAGCATCGTAATTAATCTGCTACAGCCCCACAAGAACATTTAAGACGCTTTTAGAGAAAGGTTTCAAAGATTGTTTAAGGGTCAAAGGTGGATACGATGTGTAAAAATTATATATATTTGTAAAATCTCAGAGAAATTGTAATGAGTAGTTCCAGCGTTTCATTCGGTAAACTAATCCAAACTTCTTCAGGGAAAGTAATCGAAATTAAAATGACAAAAGTGTACACTTAAAAATGACATCTTGTTTATAAAAACTTTGTATAATCATATGAGTCGTGAAACAGGCATCAAAATATCATTAACGAAATTGCATGAACTGTGATCAAAATTTTGCCTCAGACTTCTGACAAATATTAGTCTGCTTTTGTTAAACACTGTAAATAGTGCGTACTTTTATTCAGAATTTTAGTGATTACGTTCGACTAAAGTCCACGGTCTGAATATGGAAAAAAATATGTATATGCAGTATGCAATGTTGTGTGCGTGTGCAGTAACAACTGTATATAATTTGTTAGCCTCTTCATAAGAAGATATGAACAATCGGGAATTTGTATCAGGTATGATTGATTCGTGATACATATCCATTCTTATTTATTAATCAGGACTTGTCATCCATCAAATAACATCATACCACGTCTGTTCAAACTTTTGGGATTCTTCCATATACGTAGGATACAATAATAATAATAATAACATATACGTAGGGCTTTCTGCAGTCAGTCTTTCTTTACGCGAACCAAAACCTTTCTGTAGAATCTTAGTCCCATCAAAGTCGATCTTGTGTCCGGTTTCTGTCGAGTGCAGTGCAATCGCTGATCTGTTTTCTAGCTTCTTCAAATCTGCAGAGGTCTTTGGAACCATCTTTAGATATTGTTTATGCTCCTTCACTCTTATATTTGTTTGGAAATTTCCCCTACATATACGGCGTCACAAATCCCACATTTGATTTGGTGCACACAATTCTGTTAGTTGTCTTCTATTTTATTCTTGATCTTGACCAGTGATGAATGTAAGGTGTTCGTTGCAAGAAAATACACTTTTGTCATGATTATCGAGAAATCGTTTTATTTCATCCGATGTTTCTTTGCGGTAAGGAATCACCACTGTACTAACCCAAGTCTTATCAACAGATTTCGATTCACCCTTATCTTGATATTTTAAATATCCTTTTATAAAGGCCTTCGGGTAGTTATTCGATTCAAGAGTGGACTGGACCAATTTTAGTTTCGTGCTGATCTCTTCCTCCTCAATAACTAGACGTTTGGCTTAGTTGATCAGATTCTTGACCACAGTTACTTTGGTGGTAAAGGGATGCGTTGAGTAGTAGTCTTTTTATCTGTACGAATCTGTAGGCTTTCTGAAAATGTTTATTCTAAGTTTACCACCTATTTGTCTTTTTACTAAACAGTCCAGGAACGCCAAGCTTTCGAAAACTTATTGGTTTACGTCATATTGTTTATTAAATGAAAAAGTTTATTCAATGTACTGCTCCTGATTATGATGAAGGTATCATCCATATATCTTAACCACATTCGTGGTAACTAGAGCATCTCATAATTACATTTTTTTTCTTATGAGTGCATAAACAGATTTGCAACTAGCGGTGATCTCATAGCAATGCCTTCTGTTTGACAGTATAGAACGCCTCTAAATGTAAATAACGTGGAGCGTAGACACAATCCCAATGCCTTCATAATTTCATCCGTATTTAAATGATAAGGAGCACTGAGTTCGTTGCCAGAAAGAAGTAAATTATAAATAATACTTAAAGAATCTTTAATGGGACCATTCGTGAATAATGAATAAACATTGAAACTTACTTCATCTTCCATATAAGTCGTGTTCATTTTTCTCTTAAATTCATACGAATTCTTAACTCCATATTCCACTTTCATTTCACACGGACTTAGTATTCGATAGATGTACTTAGAGAGTTCGTAGGTTGGGAAATCAGTAAAACCCAGAACTGGATGTAATGGAACGTCTAGTTTGTGTATTTTTGGTATTCCATAAAATCTCCAGGCACTGCAACTTTTTGTAGCCAGAGTAAACCAAAGTGTTACATCGAGTTTCTCTTTTATTGGCTGTAACATTTTACTTGTTTCAGCCTTCAGTTTATTTAGTGTCGCCTTGACTTTGTCATGTTGACTTTCTCATAGGGTCCGACTTTAAGGTGATCAACAGCTTTCTTTTCATAATCTACAGAGTTCATAACAACCATGGTAATGTACTGCTACTTCATGCCGAAAATAACAGATGACATTTTGAGATTTTAGGTTTACGAGGATACATACTTACTGACGACTTTGGAGGGCGTAGGCACTTCGCCGTGAATTTACAGAAAATAGAGTTCATAGGCCATTTGGTTTCAGCTTAATGATTGGATGGTAACCTTCTTGCCTCATAGCCTGGGAGTCCCATGGTTGGCTCTTGGTCGGATATGGACTCACTTTCTTGAGTCACTACAGAGCAGGACGGAACGGACATCCCTTGCTCTGTTGTTTCCAGTAGTTCTTTAACTGATGTCTGTTCTTGACGAAAGCTATTTGGACCTGTCATTAGGTTAACAAGTCTTATATTAGTCAGATAGTGACTAGTCTCGTTTCTCCAATTTCTATGTATTTGTGATAATCAATGTCATCTTTGATAGTGGGTAGTATGATGGTTTCTTTCCGCAGTTTTACTGTTTTTTGTATCAACTGTGTCACCAGCTGTGTTTATGTGTTGTATATGAGTACAGTAAAACTTTCAGTACTTGTTTTAGTTCTCTTGCTTGTAGATTGCCATTTGGGTCACATACCTCATGGGTATACATTAAAAAGTTTTCGATACTTTGAATTTTAAACACTCACTTCTGATTTTCTTCCTTTCATAGCTGAACTAAACTCCAGATTGAACAGCATCATCAATGCAAATTCGAAAGAGGCACAACTAGCTAAATTTATTCTACTTGATGAATTGATTACTTATGCCAACTTTGCCAATGATGAAGGAGATTTCGGACAGGGTTTAGAGTTGGGTTTATCTCTATTGGCGTTCCACCCAAAAGGTAATATTAAAAGCACTATAGACAGTTATACTATTTATGTTCACCGAATAATATTGTTGTGAGTATCCAGTTCAGCGTTTTAGTTCTTGTGTTAATTTTCATTCGTGCTTATCGGTTGTATTTATGTCGAAGTCATTCATGCGTATAATGTTTCAGTTTTTAAACTGACCTGTAAGGTTTTCTGAAGTCACATGACACTTGCATATTCCTGAAAAAGCTTAATCGCAAGTATAAATACTCGAAGAATGTTGACACAACGGTGTCATAGTGTTTATGTTAACTCACTGTCACTGGTCTCTGTATTTCCCAGTGTGAAATGCAGGTCACATCTTGGAGATAATAACTAGTGTGTTTTGGTGTTATTTATTTGCAACAGGAACTTAATGATATTCACATTCTCATATATAGCGAATTAGCTGTTACTGTCATTCAGTTACTTCAGGTACCGATTATTCTCCGTATATATATATATATATATATATATGCGTCGGTGGCACAGTGGTTAGGACTCTCGCCGACCATGCACATGGTCCGGGGTTCAATCCCCTGCCGGCGCACACCCGATATCTATGGTCGGCCTGAATTTGGGCTACCTATATCCATGCTGAAAATTCCACACTTGTACTGAAAATACGGTGTGGAATCAAGCTGTAAATCAAAATCAATAAATAAATATATAATTTTTATCCCAGGCGGTAAGACTTCTAGTTGTTGTTTTTTTTTCACTTGGCGTTAATTAAAATTCAGTCCGAATGAAGTATGCCCTTTTCCGATTCTCACAGTTATAAATAAGATATTATCACTACAGTGATGTGGCGGATACACGCTTTTTACATAGAATAGCAGATTAGTTATAAGTTGGAAAAATGATTAGTATTCATGTGGAAAACGTGCTGAGGTAATTGTGACTGAATCAAAATCATTTTATTTAATATGTACTCATCATTGTAGCATTCTCCCCGGACGCTCGAATTTTCTATACATTCAGGCACTAAGAAAATAATTCTGATTTCTTTTCTCATTATATAACCCCACGTCATTCTTTTCACATATTGATTACTCCATGGTGAAGTACTTGCAACAGTCATAATATCTTCTGTTTGATTCATACTGTCTTTGTCCTAGCCATTCACCAAACATGTTTTTCAACCTTGAACTAATCTCTCAATATTTCTTCCCCACATTGCATATCTAAGCGAGACAAGAGTTTATTACTGTGAATTCAGTGACAATGTCCGCAACACTTAGCACAAGAAACAGTATCCAAAATTTTAACTCTAATGTGAAGTCGGTGCTCTTATATGTTCAGAGATTTAGTGACCCACTGGAAGCATTTTCAACAGGCTTCAGACTTTCATTAACACGTGTTTGCGCCGGATATCGAAGGTGACCTACCAGAAAGGATAAATAACAAGGAATGGTTGTGGCAGAAAATCAACCAACAATCAATTAGTCAGCAAATATTCAGAAAGAAATCAAGATTTGTTGGACATGCACTCGAGTAGACTGTTGAGTGACATCACACGCCAGGCCGTGGAGTGGGGAAACCCACAGGGAAGCGATGAGGTGGGAGTGGGAGGGTGTGGTATAGAGGAGATCATGTGAAGAGGAAATGACTGCTGGGAACAGAATTTAATGGAGATATGCAGCTTGGTGTCCTATGTTCCACCCAGAACTCAAGGGAAAATTAACAACAATAATACATTGTATGAATCTATTATGATTGATCGTCATCATCGCTTCACACTTTACAATATTTTGTAACTGCATTCAAATCAGCACGTTTGCCATATAGGTAGTACTTATTTTGATACCCTGTAGTTAATATGTTATTCTACCTTGAAAAAAATGTACCTGCAATTAATGTAGTGATGATAAATATTTAATTTATAACTGTGAGAATCTGAGAAGAATGTTCTTCGTTCAGACGGATTTATAACTCATAACACAGGAATATATCACACTCTGATGTTATTGCTAATTTTTGTTAATTATTAATAATTATCACTTCTTCTCTCCCTCTTTGCCTAATTTCAGGTCGACCACTAAAATCAGCGGACGTACTCAATAATAAAATCAAACATTTACTGTCTGTTGGCTATAAATCAGCTAAGAAAACCGAATTCAGTCAAGTTATTGAAGCTCACATGGACGACAGGCGTATTGAACCGTTAACCTTTACTGAAACTTCTTAGATTTCATAATGATATAGTTTCTCATATGCATTTATACGTACCTCAACGATAACGACAGATTTTTTTCAATATTTGTACCGTTAATACACTTTTTGTTTAAACAGCTCTTAATGCTCGACTTTTGTTTGTTTGATGGAAATCTGTTTTGTGTAAAGAATAGACTTGAATTCCCACTAGATTAGTAATTTCCTGTAGTTACTTTTGACGCATATACTATATAGCTAAAGTCCTTGGTACTTTTAGATTATCAGGGGTATATCCTAGAAACAAAACCAGTTGCACGGTGTACTCGCTGTTTATCATCGGATTTATTGAAGCTAACTCTTATTTCAGTGTCTTGTTACCTATTTACCGTTGCGTTTATATTTTCTTTTTGTGTGTTGTTGCAAAATGTGGCCAACTAAGCATTGTTATTTATAGATAAATTTCTACGTTAATAGGTGTGTAATACTGAACATTAGTGTAGATGAAGCCAAGTAAGCTCGGTTATGTTATTGTGAATTCAGATGCCTAACTTTAATTTTAACCGTCATGATATTTCAATGTTTGAAATCGTAGGAAATAACTTTCAAGATTATCTACATGATTTAGTATCTGTTATCATTTTAAATTATTTTTGATATTTGCTCACTTATCGTTATCGATTCTAGTAATCTTGCTGTTGTTGTCAAAAAATCGATAACAAACTGTATGTCGTGAATTTAATTTGTGGATGGTGACTAGCAGTGGATTCCAGGATGCGCGTTTCGTCCCGTTTGGGACTCGTCGTCCGGATGTAACTGCATTTCCCAGTAAGTGATGATGTTCCCACCGAGGCTCGAACCCAGTGCCCTTAGTTTCAAACGCCAAAGCGTTATCCACTAGACACATCGTCGGAGCATCTGCACAAGAAGCCGACATGTCAACCTGAGACCGAGCACTTCGGTCCAATCAATCGACGGGAAAATCTCAAATTCAATTAAATGTTTCGTCGTGAAGTCTGTCGCCGAGCCAAACAAAAATTCATATGCTAGACTATTTTTTCCCTCATTAATTAATGCTTTAAATTTCTCTTGTAAGTTTTCTTTGTCGGTTGTCTTCAGTGGTTTTCTTGCAGTTTTGTTTCGTTTTGCCTGACATTATGACTATGTTTCATATGAAGTTTGATCAGCGTTAACGTGTCTGTTAAGTACATAAGGATCCAACAACTATGCCTCTAGGAATTTTGTTAAAAGCATTACATTTCCTTAGTTGAATTTAAGCCCGTAGTTTTCCACATACATTGATGTGTATAAATTGTATGTATGCTATCCTAATAATTTTTGATTTCAGACGTATCATATTTTTAACAACTGTAAAATACATTCCAACTTACTGTAGTCACGTATGGGGCAGGTCTATTTTGGTTCAAAACTAGTTCATTTAAGAATAGTTACCAAATAGATGATAGAGATTTTAAGTAGAAGCTCATCTGATATTTTCAGGAAATACCGGTTTACACTGAAATTTCATAGTGACTTATTTCTGATACCCTTTAGCGTTGAAATCATGATGTATAAATTTCTGGTTACTGTAAATTAAATCAAAATTGTGAACACTAAGTGGAGCGCTGTACATACTGCTGATTAATATGGGTAACTGAAAAATTCATCAATTAAAGATCCACACAAGCCAAAAAGATTAGATCTAAAATCATCAGCCAAAATTAGAGGGGTATCAACCAACTTACCTGAGTTGAGTTAATTTTAAAACACCGTTGATAGTGACGTCGGCTTCACATGAACTAAATCTTCATGTTTTAAGATCATAAAATCTCTGCTAATAGAAAGTGATACCGGTAAATGCCAGTAGTCTTCAAATTCTCATGTTTAATCAGTTGAGAGAATCACTTTGGAATTTAATATTAGCGTATGCCAGATGAATAGACCACTCTGGGTATTTATAATTCTCACTGATATCATACGTTATTAGTTTCCGAAAACTTCGAAGATACACATAAAGCTTTTATTCATTTGGGGTAACGCTTTACTCCTATGCCCATTTCACGCTAGATCCGGCAAACATATGGACTTATCTGTAAGTGGTAGGGAAATATTTGCCAGTTGGTGCTTTTGTTTCAGTTGCTTTGAGGTGATTATCAGCTTAGACTTAGTCAGAACTGTGTCAGCATATGTAGCTAGTTGATAATGTCCTTCGTGCAGCTTGGTCTTCACTATCCTTGGCTTGTCTGCTTTTTCTAAGCTGTTTAATTACTATGTATCAGTTTTACTGAGTCAATGTTGGAGTCTGGTGTTTCATTAGGTTCAGGAACTTTCTAAGCAGCTAAGGTCACTTTAAGAGGTGTTCATAACTGTGAAGGGTAGGAACTGAGAAATTAAGGAATAGACTTGCGGTAAAGAAATGTTGTCTGCAGAGTTAGCTTAACTTTGTAACCTGGAATTTTCCTTTAACACTTGGTAATGGGCATCAAGAACAACCCAAACTGATATGAGGCACCAGATTCGATTAGTTTGGATTTCTGCGAATCGCAGAATGAAAACGAGCAAATGAATTTCTCAGTTATATAAGTCAAAGGCTCCAGTAGTGCATAACATTCTTAACACAGTATAACAATAATGAAATAATAAGAAGCATGAGGTGTCTGCGCTGCCTTCAAAGTGCATCATTACAATCAACAGCAGATCTATGTCTAAAATAGGAATGCTAGGATATACAGTGTAAGGTATACAGATTTTGAATGGACATGGTTCTAGAGAGAGTGGGGCTTACATACCTTCAACATAGGGTGAGAACTACTATGCGCAATGGAATGTTGGCAGAACAAATGAGATGCGGTTTTATGGAAATGTTCTATTTGTAACAGTAGACAAAAGGTAAACTTACACTACTTATCATTTTCAAGTAGTATAAAGTTAAAGACAACAATTTTGACAAGAGTTTGCTGGTAGGGAAAATTAAGATAACGCACAGCTGAATAAATGAAAAAAATGGCTGGTATCCTTTTCTTAATCACTAGATAGGTTATATAAATTAGTTGTATTATATTGTACTACCCGTTAAATTATTATACTGGACCAAAATGCACCCTTACATAGGTGTGTCATACTACTTAGTGGTTAGCGATCTGGCGACTGAAGCCACGCGTAATGGGTTCGAGTATCAGCGGGAATACCATCACACTGAGAATGAATATACACCTAGCCGGCGAATCCCAAGTAAGATGAGATGACCACTGTGTAAATCACTGTTAGTCACTACCACCCAGATAACGCCAAGTTACGTAACAGTTTGCACGAATTTGTTTTTATACTGCAACTTGTATATTTGAAGTGCCAACCACACATTAGAAGATAAGAGGATGATTAGACTTTTCTGAATAAAAGAGAGACCTACTAAATAAATCTACTTAGGCTTGATATTGAAAAGTGGCATTGAAGCACTCCATCGCACAAAATGTATCATTTGGAGTCGCTGTGGGACCAAAGTTCAAAAACCAAGACTTACAGGTAACTGGTGAGCAGAGGAAACACAAAAGCCAAAAAATGTTTATCCAGCCTAAACCTGGAGATTATCTGGATCATGGTCGAAAAATTGAAATGCATCCGATACAGCTGAATTTATATGGGTTTGCTATGAGAAAAAGTTTTTCGCCAATATTGTTTTCACGTAGATGAATGGCTCTACTAAATGGCTTGTTTTATCATTCCAGAGGCAGCTATTGATTTTGTCGAGAGACGGGTATTCCTATTTAAACTATCATATTCAGAGGGCGAGATTACATTTACATAATATAATTTGGTCACAAGTCCTGTTCTTTATATTACGAAATGAATTCTTTAGAGATTTGTTTATTTACATCGTGGCTTGGTTGAAGAATTCATTTACGAGTGTGACATTCTTTACTGATTTTTCTAAAAGATTGTAATACACCTTTTCATTGTTCATTTCATACTGTATATCTGGAAACTGTACTGTAAAACAGATTTCTGGAGAAGATTAGTCAGACGATCAATTTGTATATTTGCCTTCATAACTACGCGTCAATTAATAGATACTTTTGTTACTACATGCTTTCGAGCAGCGTATTTACTGTTATGAGATTGACTCATTGTGTAGAATGTGCTGAAATGTGAGATTAGCGTGAAATGGAAATGCCTCTCTTTAGTGTGTCTTGTAGCGCTTTATATTTCTTTAAGTTAGTATTTTAGTTGCGAAATACTCACACGAATACCAGTAGATTAACCATGATGCACCTAGTAAATACAAAGGCTCATCCGATGACATTGGAACATGTATTCCAATAAAGTGATGAAGTGATCATTACGTGGTACTGATTATTATCAGTTTCACGAAAACAGTAACATGAGCCGACTAGTGAGCGTCTACCAAAATGATAGAATGTAATTGGTTGTTTTTCTGATTGGCAGATTTTCGAGTTAGTCCATTTTCGCACACAACAATTAGTCGAATGGAAATCTGTTTATTATCAGAATTTTACAATTTGGGTGTTATAGCTTATTTAACAAAGTTCGTGGTCATCTGCTCTAAATGTGCCTTATGTATTGAAAATTCTCTGGTAGTTATAATTATCTCCTATTCAGAATTAGAGTAACATTGGGAAAAACTACTCACACTTGTAGTTCACACATAGACCTAGTTGTTTCTTTAATTATTCAGCGGTATTTATTTGATGTTATTATAAATTGTTACTCATTATTCAGATAAAGATGACTAGATTTGTTCTTGTTTCTTCATTTCAATGTAACATGTACACTTAGAAAAGTCTCTCCAATGGTGTTTTGTTACCGGTCTTATACTGAAAAAGCGACGAAAGTATTCCAATGTAATATTTACAATATGTTATTACTCCAATTTGAATTAAGCGTTTATGGTGAGTCACTTCTAAATCGGTTAGTGTTAACTTCATAACCGCTTATTCAAAATGGAGAACTCCAACCACTAGAGCACTTCTATCTAGATAACTCACTAGCAACTTGACTGATGTTTCAAATTTTGCTGCTCAATAGTCAGCTAATGACTTCCAGTAAGTTTTAATTAACTGTTAGTTATGTAACAGTGAATTTCCATTTTGTTTTCTTAAAGTCACAGATGTAGGGAAGTATTTCATTTACTATTCTTGAAAGTTCCACAGGTGATTTAATTAGCCTTCTAGTGTTGTCATTGGTGGCACTTTGCTGTCAACGAAATTGCATCAACTAGAAGTATTAAACTACCTTTTATCTCATTCCACTTAAAGCAGCAACAATGTTGATGCCGGTATACTGTAAGGTTCGTATTGAGTAGTAATCACATATCATTCAATCTTCTTAATTATCCTATTGAAAAGTAACACTAACATAATTCCCTGTGTCAATTGTCGAATTTAAGACTTGATGTTTCAAATGTTTTCATGGATGAATAGAAGCCTGTTATTGATTTATAAAAGCCTTTCTTTTTCAATAAAGTAGCTTTAAATTACACTTCTTTTTGTCCAAAAAGTATTACAAAATTACTGATAAATCTGTATTAGAGAAAGTATTTTACACAGTGGGTGGAGTTTATAACCAAAAAGTTCCCTTATCTATGAAGTTTGAAGGAGAAGAAAATTCTTCACAGATTTAAACAAACTATACCGTATCAGATTGGAGAAGGAAAAATGCAAAATAAGAAAACAGAAAGAAACGCATATGAAACTGCCAATCACTGTGAAAATGGGTAATTTAATCTTGTACAGAGATGATGTCTTGCTAAAGGAAAGTATACACTAATCCAGAAGAAATTAACTTATATTATCCAAGATACAAATGAAGGTTTATGCAAATTTGTTGAGCTTACTACTCTGTAATGATTTTCAACAGACACTTTTTTAAATAATGTATGTATAAAATGTAAATATCTGTGTAGATATTTACATAAATGTCAGTGAGATAAACATTTTACTGTTAGAAAAATTTAGTTAGAGAAACTTATTTTATTTCTTTTTTAGTTTTATCCGGTTGTGTAGGCTGTAAGCTTTTGTCTAATATTTACCATTAATTTCTTCAATTCATATATCCTGTAAAGTTGTTAAAGTAGTGAAAATTCACTTACATACTTAAAACATTTTTACCTTCGGCGACACATTGAATTCAGCCAGAAAGTAGTAGGTGTTGCCAGTCATCATTTGTGTTAATTAGTCGATCGAAAAGCATTTTTCCTTGACAATTGTCAGTGTTTGGAAATTATGTTTAGATTCTACTGTTGTTTTTTTTTTTTTACTTAAACAATATAACATAGTACTTAGGGCTGACTGTATTCTTCCCAAGTCTGATGGATGTTTTATATGAACAAGCAGAGAACAAATAAAAAGATTAGATTGGTTACTTCAGTTGTATAAAAGTTAAAGTTATTGTTTGAACCATGTTTATCTCATTTTTGCGCTAAGAAAAATGTTCAGTATACAAATGTATCACATTTAGAAAGGAAAAAGTCTGTTTGGAAGTTGTATGAAGTTGAGAGTGTTACTGGAACATTTGATGAACACTGCATTACTCAGTAAACAGTTGCATATCGTCAGTAAGGATTATCACAAAGAACAAACATACACTTAACCACTGAGGCAGTTCAACTTTAAGCACCAGTATGTACCAATAGAGTACGACCGCACCAATAACCTTAAAATGCTCTGTGAGCAAGCTGGTGAAACCTGGTAAATAATATTGTAATCATGAATAAATTATGCTTAATGAACAGTTATGTTATTAAACGGGATATTTGGCAAGTTTCAGGTTAGGTTTGGAAAAGTTACAGGTTAGGGTTAGGTTAACTTAATGAGGGCGACATTAGAGTTGGCTCGAGCTGGATTAGGGTTAGTTTAGGGATACTTCCATGTTAAGGTCAGGCTAAGGAAAGATCAGGGTTATTGTTAGGGTTAGAAGACCTAGATAATTACATGCATGGAATGTGGTGTTCCGAACCAAAACTGAGAGGTATTTTGTCACATGTCAGAGAAGGGTATCCTATGTAACAGTTTCATGCCTTTTAATCCATTATTTTCTTGAGATTATATATGTATGTATTTTATACGTTTAAGGTCATTTTTCCGCTGGTACTTACTGGTGTTTAAAGTTTAACTTTACCGATTACCAATTCCTGGTTTCTGTTTTATGAAATACAAACCTCAGCTTATAGCCATCTTATACTATATTTCGTAACGAGAATAAAAGCGTTGGAGTTGGATTGGCCATACTCTGAGAAAACTATCAAGTGACATCACACTCCAGGACATCGCTCTAATGGAATCCGAATGGGAAGCGGCAATTTCGTCCTCATTGCAAGAGTGACATGGAGGAGATCATGTGAAGAGGAGATGAAAACGTGTGGACAGAGGTGGAGCTAGGTGGAAACGTTGATAGAGAACCGAACGCAATGGACACATGCGGCTGAAGTCCTATGTTCCTCTAGGAATTAAAGGAAACAATAATAATAATGATAATAATTACTTTTTACAAAAAGAACACAAATTTAAAAATGTTCCAGGAAGCACATCCAATGAGTAATCATCTTTTGTCGGTTTGTTACTCCTCAGTAGCTAGCGCACACTGTGATTTTGAGTTTTCGACTGAATAAAATTGCAAAATTATTTTCTGGATTAGCTGCATTTTCTTTTAGCAGAGACACGTCTTTCAAATTACCAAAGTTCTTTGGTTATTGTGCGTAAAAAAAACTATGGATATAACTTTGAAAAATAGTTTCTGTTCATTATCAAAGAAACGTTTGCACGCATATTTAAATATCTATTAGAAAACTTTTAAAAAAGCAGTCTAAAAACCATAAAGTGTGGTGTATAACAAGATAAATTAAACCTTATTATAAAACTGTTTCGATTTATACAGCCTGAGAAGAACAACAACTACTACAAATGCTTAGACTAACTAACGTAAGTGAAAACGTTAAGAACGTGCTGAATAAAACAGCCAAAGGATATAAGTTTTATGCCACTAACATTTTGACTTTATATTCTAATAATATACAGACATATTCTACTGGTGGCTTTTGTTAATGAACTAACAAGTGAACAGTGATTTTCTGGGGTTAGGAAGAAAGCAAGAGACAGTTCGTGAACATTATTTCTCATGTAACGTGTTTACAGTGTTCATTTCGTGTATGCAGCTTAATGTTAGATATTATGATGTTTCAGTTTAAGAGAGTTCTCCACCATTTTCGAGGTAAGCATATGTAACATATTTATTCGGTTGTATGCAGTGAATTTTTTAAAAATTGGCAATTTTATTTATTTAATTAAATGATTAATGGAGTAAAAGTTAAATTTTCATTACTGGGAAAGATGTTGTGTTTTAAAGGTATCCGTTCTACAGAATAACAGTAATACAGTTGGTAGGGTAATTTAAGTTTAGAGAAAACAGATGTTATTTAAAAATTTTTTTTAAATTCATGGGCTGTTGGATCGATTCCCAGTGACTTAATGGTCTACGAGCTTGCATTGTAGCTAGAAGGTCCTGGGTTCGAACTCTGGTAGGTGCGTACTGTGAAGAGTCCCAAACTAGGACGGACGAAACAGTTGTCCAGTACTCCCAGCTGGTTTTCCAATGGTTCTCTAACTGATTTCAGCTCATGATGAAATCCTCCAACCAATAAAAGTAGACTTTACTTGCATTAAGGTGTCAATCTCAAAATTATTTCGTTTGAATTGTCCTTCATACGCAAGGTTTGGTTGTATCTTCAGGTAAAACTCCTATTTTACATATCCTTAATAATCCTAATCAACTTTATTTGATTTACAAGAGTTTCTTATCGTTTCCTGTATTCTACAAAGGTAGGTAATACTTCTAAATAGTTTAACAATAAAACACTGTAGTATTCGTCATTTAAGAATTGCATTTTTAAGAAGTTTACAAGCCACTTAAAAATTCCTCCTTATCAATAAGACATATTTTTAGCTTGTATTATTATATTAGTTCATTCTTAAGGTTAACTAATCACATTAGTTAAATCTGTATAAAAAATAGTCTGCATAAAACTTATTGAGCATTATGTGACTGTTGATTAAAATTATATTGACAAAGTTTACTCTTGAATATATATGTGGAGTTTTTCCCGCCAATTATTAGTTGAACATACGTAATGCTGTCTCACATAACTCATTAACATAATTTATTAATTTTGGTAGCGTCTGCTTTCTTATTTCTCTTTTTCAGTGGGATAAATATATTCTGTCTAAATGGTAAAATACTAATGTGAGGTGATAGTGATGATGTGATGCCGTAAGTTTCTAATATACATACACACCAAAAGAAAGCCAATAAATTATATACTCTATTGTTATCGATTCTTTCCTTTCTAGACAATAAATATAAATAAAAAAATATAAATATAAACATATAAGAGGACAAAATGAATGTTACCCGTGTCTTACGCCTTCTACCAAAATTCCTCATACTTACAGTTTGATAGTATTTTCCCTTATAACGTAAAGAAGTGTTTATCAACATAGCGAAAAATCCCTGGAGAAGATTTCAAAAGTAATTTTCAGATTAAATTACTTCGAAAATTTTTCTTAAGAAAATATTTCCGAGTGAATGAATGACATTAGAGGAAAACTATGCACCTCGAAATGTTAGAAGGTAAGACAATCCAGTCAAATGAATAAAATGCAGAAACAAAATTCGTATGCAAACATCATCTGCGCAATGACGTACGCTAAGAATCCAAACCATCTCTCATACATTTTATTTCTGCATAAAGCTCTTTTTCGTCAATATAGCGTAGTCTATCAAGTGATAGATTTATGGCACCGCAAAATGTCATACATAAGGAATGTGGTATAGAGAAACAGTATGTTGAAACAACTATTCCTACTTGTTACGAAGATGGTTAAGTCCATTTTCATATACTGACTGAAGAAGTGAGCTTATATGATGCATATATATATATATCTTTGAAGTTCATCTTAAGTGATAGTGCCAAACACGTAGTCAGAAAAATTAAAATTCAGAATGAAAACTCTTGTTTTTAATCACAGCTAGCTAGCATTTGTTGTATACATTCAGTAAACGAAATCCTCTCTGAAATGTTATGTGAGAACCAGATTGATGTTTTGGATTTCAGCAAAAGATGAAGATATGACAGGACAAGTGAATTGACGATTTATACAGACACCTCTGGAATGTGAATTCATCGAAAGGCTTTGGAAACAACAGTTGCTGCAACGCAGTAATTTAGATTCTGAAAAACAAAAGGTTTCTAACCAATTGTTATTGAGATATGATGAGTACTTAGCAAAGTCTTAAAAATAGATTAAAGAATTTAAAGGTTCTTTTTCTTATGGTATCTGAATACTACTATTACTACTACTGTCACTTTTTCCTCAAGGTCACAATAAGGATACGCAAGCTACGTGCCTACGGAGAACCAAGTTGTATCCATAAATTTACATGTACCTATGGAATCGAATGTATATGGGGTTCTAAGAAAACGGTTCTCACTAGGTTTTTGGGTTGGATTTTAAAATAAAAGTGAAGCCAACAAATTTTAAGTGTCGGCTATCTAGTAGGTATAAGACGTAAAGATTATTTTATCTGATGTTTGTTTAAAGTAAACGGTAACTAATTATTTTTAAACAGCTGTTTAATCCAGCATTTTCCGGGATTATGTTTTTTCTTATTCACCATTTGTGAACCTTAATTTCTATCCTTTTCAGAAACTACTGTACACACTTGATTTCGCTTACAGAATAATCCTAACCAACCCTGACTTTCGAATAACAGTCTAGTGAAAAGCTCAAATAGAGTATAAATCGGAAATGAACACTTTTATGGGCTAAAAATACAGAATGTGTTCACAATAAAGTCAAGCAGAATCCAATGTCAGGTTTTACATCCCTGTCTTAGGTTTCCTTTTGAAATGATGGAGAGGATTTGTAGCTCAGGTGGATGGATTGAATCAGTAGTGTTCTCTGAGCTGGTTGATTTAATTACGAAGCTTTTGTCGACCATTTTGACAACGTATTCAGCGCAGGTTTCAGTATAAAATGGGCTTATTTAAATTCTCCATGAATGATGCAATTGTATCTGCTGGTGACCACTGTCGTGACTGGTTGTTAATTTACGTCTATATTGATCATTTTTATTGACTTGGAACTCGAACTTTCTTGTCATGTGATTGACTTTTTATTAGCTCGTATATTTGGTCTATAGTAATGTGTTTGTTAATTATTAATTCACTTGAGTACCAGGATTCTAGAAATTCCCTGACAGTATTTTCGGTGTTTCCTCTCATTAAAATTTCTGCATTATCCCAATCAAATTGGTGTCCATAATTATCTACATGCATTGATACGAAAGAATAGATATCATGTCTTTGCACAGCTAATTTGTGTTCTTGGATTCGGTTCTATGTGTACTGAATCACCATTTCAACTCACGATACAAGACTAAAACTCAAATCATAAAGGTTACGTGATGCAATCAGCAAATAAATTCGTTGTAGCATATGCCCAGGTAATCTTCTTGAAGATGACATATACGCATTTAAATGTCTACTGTACAGTGTTCAAACATCGTTAATTTACCAGACACTGCTAAAATGATTGATGAATTGAGTTGATTCACCAGGATACTAAAATGGTGGATCAAAAATGAAGGTAGGTATGGCAACGGGAAAGAGTAGAGACATGTTCTGATTGAGATTTCAAAATAAGCTAATGTATATTTCAACAATCCAAATGTCTAATATACATTGTGATCAATGGTATCCTTTCCATTGTTGTTCGAACAGTGAAGAAAATTCAGCATTTAATTAGTGATGAAATATCTTTCCGATTTATTTTATTTACAATAAGCTATTGTAATAGAATTCATAATTATTATTATCATTTTATGGATATTTATCATTACCTTAGTGTTTGAGCATATGTGTATGCTTCTGTTCTCCACCCAAAGATTCCTTTTGCAAAGACAGACTACCAGATTCTCCTTATTATTATTGTTATTATTGTGCGAATTCTCATGTGATGATGGTCCAACCAGGTGGTGTAGCCAGAAGAAAACAAATTATTTTGAGTTTGACCACGGATCGATATCAATTAGAGAACCATTGAAAACCAGGGAGTACTAGACAGCTGTTTCGTCCGTCCTAGTCTGGGAATCACCGGCAGTACACACACCCTCCGGGGTTCGAATCCAGGACCCTCCGGTTACAAGACAAGCTCGTATACCATTCAGCCACTGGGACCCGATTCAATGACCAGCCCATGAATTCTAACTTCTACCAATTCGTGATTTAGCGTGACCACCAACCAATATCATCGGCAGGAACTCCATCCTCACTCCCTACTGGATGGACCTCACTGATCACGACTTCTCACTAGGACTTCAGGAAACTCTGTCCCGTAGTAAGTCAGTAGCGAGCATCAGTGACTTATAAACCAAACTCTTGAAAATTAATCTAATGCTCGCTAGTGACTTGCAACAGGACAGAGTTTCCTGAAGTCCTAGTGAGAAGTCGTGACCAGTGAGGTCCATCCAGTAGGGAGTGAGGATGGAGTTCCTGCCGATGATATTGGTTGGTGGTCACGCTAAATCACGAATTGGTAGAAGTTAGAATTCATGGGCTGGTCATTGAATGGGGTCCCAGTGGCTGAATGGTATACGAGCTTGTCTTGTAACCGGAGGGTCCTGGATTCGAACCCCGGAGGGTGTGTGTACTGCCGGTGATTCCCAGACTAGGACGGACGAAACAGCTGTCCAGTACTCCCTGGTTTTCAATGGTTCTCTAATTGATATCGATCCGTGGTCAAACTCATATAAACAAATCTAATTTTTACAAATCAAACACTTGAAAATTATTTCGAAATTTGTCTTTATTATAAACTTGAGTGGAAGCAGAATTTCATTGAATCAGTTTTTGCTAGTCAAAATATATAATGAATCAATCTGTTTGTTGTTTTGTTTTTTTTTTGCTTTCAATGAATACCTTCTGTTTTTGAATGTTAAATCAATATCCTATTGAACACTAAGTATTATTAATATTATTTTGGACAATCAACAATCTGATGGAAGATAGCCTATTTGTGTATATTTAGATTAAATATTCATCTTATCAACTGCTTAACATTAACTAGTGATTCTGATAATGATATATATTTATTATTTGTATGATTTCAGTGTTACTAGTTTGTGGAATAGAAAATATGACATTCCGAATTTCTCTCCTTATGATAACAAGAGTTAGTGTTGATGATGATATCGTCGCTTTTATTGAACGAAGAATTATTTTGATGAAATATAATTTTTCTTTAACGATCGATTCAAATCAATAGAATAATATTAGATCAGATGACCGACCAAAAAGGATAAGTAATATGCCACTCATCGCCTTCCTCGATGGGCAATGTAAGCTGACATAAGATGGATCAGGTTGGAAAAGAGCTAGTAGTTGTCAAACCAAAACATGGCAGTGGCAAAGAACCACCCGAGAACCCATTACCCAAAAATATTCAGAAGGAAATGGAAGTGAATTAGACATAGATGGCGAGATATTCAAGTAATATCTATCATACCCACAGCAAGTCATCAAGCGGAACCCGAATGGGAAGTAACGAATTTAGAGTCTAAGGGTGAAATGGAGAAGATCATGTTGGGTGAGAATGAAAGTTTGTGGACATGCTGTCGTGGAGTCAGTTGAAAATGATGGTAGGGAACTGAGTGTATTATAGATGTGCTGCTATAGCCCTATGTTCCATTCAGAAGGCAAGGAGTGAATAATTGTATTAATAAAAGTAGCAAATCTTCATTTAACTACCTTGTTAAATCTGTTTTCAACTGTTCACTGCAGTGTATGTGATTTGAAAACATTGATGTTTGCAGATAAATAAAACAAATTCAAACTTGCAATATAACCATACAAATACACATGAATAACCTTTCTCTTTATTGAACTCTAGTAACTAGCGTGATGTGTCTAGTCCTTTTTTGGCGCAGACTGAATTCTATCAGTCAGGTTTGCAATGTGGCCACTATTCTAGGTAGCTTACCATCACGGTGCACGTTGATTTGATGATATTAGATGGTTGGAGGCAATCGACAGGAAGCCTTGGACCTAGGTTTCGTGTTAGTTGGCACTCGTCAGCAAGGCGTATCTGCAACCTTGCAGGAACTCATTTCCCTTCTGAGATTCGTACCCACGTCACCCAGTGCTGCAGTCTGAGATGTTACCACTGAGTTATTCGCACTCGCGATTGACCTCCTGCAGGACTGTATTGGAGACTTTGATTGGACACTAGTAACTATCGCACACAGCCTTGTTTAAAAGTATTTATCTTGCCATCTTTTTCGTAGAAAAGTTGCAGTGAGGTACATATGACTGGAACATAGTTTATAACACATTTGTATGCACAATGATAAAGCTACACCAATTTAAAGTCATTGGCATTAGAAAAGCCTATATCCTGACTGTGTCAGCATTAAGGGATATAGATGCACATAGTGATCAGACAAACTTAGGCAAAAGGTAGGTGGATTCGCCATTAACACTTTTCCCCGACTTTTTTCCAATTTAATATAAATGTGATTCTACAAACATCAACATATATATGACAAGAGCTAAAGAATGTAGCAAAGGGTAGTTTGATAACCTCACGTAACGCAATACACGAAATGGCCACCAGTTTAATTTTTACAGCAAAGTAGGTTTTTGTGAAAATAGTAAAAAGTCTTTTTAAGTGGTATCAAGAAAACCCTTCACACATGGGCACCGTCAGTTTGAACAGATAATAATTCGAATGGTACTCGGGTTTAGGCAAAAAACCTTGGATCCATCAGAATTACAGCCAATATTTTCCACAGATTCATTTATAATGTTGACTTAAAGAACAATCCGCTGAACTAACGAAATACTGTTTGTTACAAGTGAAATGATGGAGAAAATTTGTAGTTCAGATAGATGTTTATTTTATTTGTCTTCTCTGAGTTTGATGGTTTAGCTGTAAACCTTTCATTTCCCTTCTAGATGACATCTTGGAGTACTAATTCCAACATGAACTGAAAGATTTGGAATTCTCTAATGTATGAAATAACCATTTTTATTGATCACTTTAAGTATGAATAAGGCATTAAGAAGACAAATTTCGCGAGATGATATCATTTCGTAGTTTCTTTACAACCGCTTTACAACTAACATGGTTAACAATAATAAAATAAAGATCATGACAATTACTCAGTTAAATAAAAAACACAAAAGTACATACTAATGACCAATCATATTTAGATAGGTCATGTAGTCCAGGGTAGGCGAAGATTGAAGTCTATTGATTTTTGTACACACAGTTTAGGCTGTATGTGATTAATCCAAAGTGCTTCCATCACCTTCAATAACCTTGAATTAGAGTTATGTGAAATAATTGTGAAACAGTCATTAATATTGATTTTGTGACCTGACATTAATAAGTGTTTTGCAATGGATGATGCTGGATTTCTATTAAGATTAATCGCGTTGGGATTTTCTATATGATTTAGTAACCATTTTGGAACATGTTCCTTTCGACGACATTGGAACATTCTGTTGGTTCTACCTATATAGGTGTCACCGCAGCTGCAGGTGAACTTGTAGATACAGTTTGAAGTAGAGTCCACAGAATTTCGTCCTTTAATCGTAGGTACAGGGATCGAAAATGTTCGGCAAGTGAGAAAAAGAGATGCGGCGTAGAATGTGCGTTTGATGGCTGACCGAAGTCTTTGAGCTGTCAACTGCATAATCTGGTCGCCCTTGAATGGTAGGTTAATAAAGATAGCTTTCTTTGGTACAGTAGCTGTCTTTTCGAGATGTGGTCTTTCTTTACTGTGACAAGTGATAAAGTTTTCCGGATAACCATTAGCTAATAAAACTGAATGTATATGTCGAAACTCATCCATCACTGTGTCACTCGTGCATATTTTTCGGGCCCTTGAGAACAAACATTTCACTAGGGAACGTTTATACTGGATAGGAACAAAACTGGTAAAATGAAGATATTGTCCACTCCATGTCTGTTTACGAAAAATAGATCGCTGAATCGTACCATCATCTCTCCTAGTCATAGTAATATCCAGGAAACCGAGTTTGTTATTCGATTCTAGTTCGGAAGTCACTCGAATATTTGGATGAATATGATTAAATAGGGTAATAAAGTTTTCAATAGATTTACTATTATTACCAATAATGAGAGTATCATCTACATAACGTTTATACAGCATAAATTCTCCAAGCATACCTTGCATTTGTTTCTCTAATTTCGACATGAATATATCTGCTAACAGGGGCCCCAGAGGGCTCCCCATCGCAACACCATCGATTTGTTTGTATGCTTTTCCTTGGAAGGTGAATCTAATATTTTCTGTACACATTAAGATAATGTCTTTGATGTAAGTTACAGGAATAGGTAAGTTTATCCCATTGCTTGTGATGTAATCGCAGATGAAATCAACAGTTTCATGAAGGGGAACATTGGTGAATAAAGATTCTATGTCAATTGAACACATAACCTTTTCCTTAATGTTCAAGGTGTCTAGCATTTCTGTAAGATCAAATGAACTTTTTACAGAATGATTTGATAATGAGTCTCTTACAGGCGTAAGGACCTCTGTAATCCATTTGGCGATTTTATGGTAAGGAGAATTTGACATGTCTAAGATAGGTCTCAGTGGGTTCCCAGTTTTGTGGATCTTCGGAAGGCCATAAAGCTGAAGAGTATGTGACCCAATTGCTTTAAGTGGTTTGTAAAGTTTTTCATTTAAAAGTATGATTGGTTATTTCCAGGGGTCTTCTTATCCACTTACTCACTTATATTGGCATTGATGTTTCATTGACCTATTATTTGACATTATAACCGTGTGTCCCATACTTGATTAACTGGTAAATGTTATATATATATATATATATATGCAGTTATGTGAAGACTAATAAGAATTCTCTGAGATTTTTAGTGTCTCCAAGGTGAATACGCATCTAATCTCTACTGTTTAGTTAGAAATATGGACTAGAAAACATTACACAACTTTAACTCAAGTGGGTAGTCACTTTATAGCTCGAATTTAATTAACCATGTCTTTTCGAATTCTCAAATTCAGAATTGGTATGTATACACACAAGCATATGTATGATTAAGAATCGTGTCTTATCTTCTTTTGTTTAATCAAATCCAGCATATACCTGTTTCTGTCTGTATGAGCATGAAGTGCATAATCAGACGAAAGTAAATGAATTTTAAACATGAATCACATTCATTCATTCATTATAAAACTCAGTGTCACTGACAGTCACTAACTGAAGTTATGGTTCTCTAAAATGTCTGTTTTGACTTTTTAAAATGAATGTGAAAAACATTGAATTCAAAATACTGTTATAAACGCTTACTGTTCTCCATAAACTGTCCTAAATATTCTATTTCATATAGTTTTTTTCTGATAATTTCTAACATCGCATTACGTCGACTGTTATGTTACATGAAAAGAATATTTATATTTATTATTTCACAAAGTAGATTAACTTCCTAACAAGCCTAACTAAATCTGTCACTCATACAACTTATTTTATTCATAAATACTGAGACATCAGTATTGCGAAGACTGACACATTTAATAACACTGTGGTTATCAGTGTAAGCAAATTATAACTAATTTATCCACAGAATCTTGCCAATTAGACAGAAATGAAGAACAATTTGCATTAAGGAGGTGAATTCAAGTGTCCAAATGGTTGAAATGGATGGCATCAAATTGATACTTCACTATTTTATTGTCACACAGTAATAAAGCTGATTACGTTTTATTTACATAGGGAATTTTATCAACAAAGGGTAGTAAGGGACATTATGTTGATGAAACCACTAATTCAAATAATGCATTAGCAGGAAATGTAATAAGTTCAAAGATTCCCTTATCCGTTAACAAAGAAAGATACATTGAGAAACAAAAATAAATGACACAAATTTTTTTTTATTAGTCAAGAAATCACCATAAAGGCTTGTCCTCAACAGTATCGTTTATCAAATCAAGTAACTGACACTTATACCATCGAATAATTGGTTAATCTAACTGTTATTCTCATCTAATTGCTGTTACAGCGTGGGATCAGTGATGAATAATGATCGAAAACAAGACTGTTTTTTATAATTGCTGTTTTTACGACTTCTGGTCATAATATTAAAGTAGAACATTCAATTTGACGTATGTTTCGTATTTCAAGAAATGACAATCAAAGAACACTACCAAGCGTATTTTACTGGTTACATTGCACTGAATTCACTGTTACTTTCGGAAACAAATCGACTATCACCACTGACTCACCAATGTGTATAACTGTTAAGTGGTCATTATAACATGTAGTGTCTTTATTTACTACGTTTGTATGCTTTACAGTCTCTGTGTATTTCAAAAGAACGATCAATAAGTAAAGAATATTCCTTTCAGTGACTTCATCAGCTTCTACAGCTATATATTTACATAATGATTGTAGAATAATGGTTTTGATACGTTTAAATAACAGTGAATCATCGACATTAGAATTCCAAATGGTGTAGATGACTGTTCAAAACTCCTTGCAGTTCAAAAGCATCATCCTCACTAGTCTGATCGCTGACTAAAACTCAGCACGGATATATAAGGCTTGTTTGGCATTTTCCAGCTTTATGCCATCTCTTGCATAGAAGTTACTATCCAGTTGTCGACCAAAGGACGTGTGAACTGCTCAGCAGTTCAATCCATCCTCCTTTATGGCTGTGAGCGACACTTGGCCACTGTAAGGGGAATAAATGAAAAGGCTAACTGTCTTTGATCACAAGTGCGTGTGTTCTATTTCCTGTATTAGGCAGTATACTAGGGTAGTGATATTAAGTTTAGGCGTCGGGTGTTGGGTAAGGATGGAAAATCAATTGACATGGTTTTGAAGTTACATCGATTGAGAAAGATGCTTAGGAAATGTGTTGCGCACACCTGGCCTAGCCAACAACTTCCTCGACGGGGAATGTTAGCTGACATAGGATCAGGTTGGAAAAGAGTTGGCTAGTGGTAGTCAAACCAAAACATGACATCAGTCAATGAAATCCACAACAGTTAACGTAAGGAGGTGCAGACTTCCTAGATGGGGTCCTCGGGATGATAAAAACCAATGGCTGGAGACAATTGGGGATGCGGCACAAAGTCGTTCTCAATGACTAGCGTGGATGCATTCACTCTTTGTGATTTGTAAAATCCAATAAAACTACTATTTTCCATATTACTGTCCTTTTTGCCTCACATTTCTGTTTATTATCTCTCTTTTGAACCTCTCTTTACTCTCTTCTCTTGCTTTGTGTACTACATGGAGAGTGACTGCTCAGACTGCTGCACATCTGTGCAAAGTTCTGTGTTGAAACCAGCCAGCCAACTAACAGTTCAAAACATATGTATGTGACAATATGTATAAGTGTAACTTTAGATTTTAAAAGTGAATAATCTAAATAATAATGAATCAATGCATATTTACAGTTTCCTAATTATAAGATAGCCTCCAATTGAAGTCCTCTTGAAAGGGAAGTCATATAAAGTATAAACAGTTAGTCCCTTTTATAAATTTTGATAGCATTATTAGAAGACGGAGATTATCTGAAAAATGTGATGTATTAGCGCTATACATTTCGAACAATCTGATCACACATTTACTTGTCAAGTCAATATATATGGAAAAGTTAAATTAAACAAGGTGACAAAAAAAGAATTAAGAATAATTAACACAAACGTTTGGTAATCCAATCAAATTAGGATTACCAAGGTAGGTTAAGAGTAATAACAAACTGTTTTTGAATACACAAGGAGGGCTTAAGTTTATGAATGGCTATAGCCTCAGCGTATTTCAGTAAACGAGTCGCATCATCCTGGAGAGAATAAAGGACGCACTGGATACAGAACTCCGACCAGAACAAGCTGGATCCAGGAAAGGCAAATCATGTTCTGACCAAATTGCAACTCTACGCATTATCATCGAACAAAGCATGGAATGGCAATCAAATCTCTACCTCAACTTCATAGACTTTGAGAAGGCCTTCGACAGCGTTGACCGCGAAGTAATTTGGAAACTACTCGAGTACTACGGCGTACCCCAAATATTCATCAACCTTATTCAACAACTGTACGACAACGGCACATGTCAAGTGATCCACAACGGAAAACTCAGCGAAGCGTTTGGAGTAAACACAGGAGTCAGACAAGGGTGCTTATTATCACCAATGATATTCCTAATTGTGGTGGACTGGATTATGCGTCAGACAGTGGGAAACGAGAAGACAGGGATATCCTGGACCGACGTGAAGAACCTAGAAGACCTGGATTTCGCGCGTGGATGATTTATGTTTGATGTCACACAAAATCGAAGACTTACAAGCGAAAACCGACAAACTGGTCGAAGAAGCAGCAAAGACAGGACTCCAGATGAACATAGACAAGACGGAGGTCATGAAAATAACCAACCAAGAACAGCAGCAACATCCAATGCCAATCACCATCAACGGGAGGGATTTGAAAGAGGTTACTTCTTTCACTTATCTAGGGAGCATTGTCTCAACCACAGGAGGAACGGACGAGGATGTCAAATCGAGAATCGGGAAGGCGAGAAACACATTCATCAACCTGAAACCAATCTGGAAATCTTCGTCACTCAGTATCAACAACAAAATTCGGATTTTCAATACAAACGTGAAGTCAATTTTGCTTTACGGATCAGAAACTTGGCGGGTCACCAAGAATATTTTCAAAAGGTTGCAGACCTTTATCAACAACTGTCTTCGTTCTATACTGAAGATAAGATGGCCGGAAAGAATCACAAACAAGAAGCTATGGGAACAAACGAAACAGGAACCAATCGCCCAACAAATATGCAGGAGGAAGTGGAGATGGATTGGACACTCGCTAAGGAGGCCGTTGAGTGACATCGCGCGTCAGGCCCTCGAGTGGAACCCGAGAGGGAAGCGGCGAGTGGGACGTCCAAGGGTGACATGGAGGAGATCGTGTGAGGAGGAGATGAAACAGTATGGAATAACATGGACGCAAGTGAAAAGTACAGCAGAAGACAGAAGCAAGTGGAGACGTGCAGTTGAAGCCCTATGTTCCACTAGGAACCCAAGGGAACAATAATAATAATATTTCAGTAAACGTCCTTGACGCTGAGGCTATAGCCATTCATAAACTTAAGCCCTCCTTGTGTATTCAAAAACAGTTTGTTATTACTCTTAACCTACCTTGGTAATCCTAATTTGATTGGATTACCAAACGTTTGTGTTAATTATTCTTAATTCTTTTTTTGTCACCTTGTTTAATTTAACTTTTCCATATATATTGACTTGACAAGTAAATGTGTGATCAGATTGTTCGAAATGTATAGCGCTAATACATCACATTTTTCAGATAATCTCCGTCTTCTAATAATGCTATCATATAAAGTAACTTTAGGTAAGCTGTCCTTAGGCTGTTAAAGAGAAAGTTTTGATATATGATGTATGTAGTAACACTTAATGCTTATCTTGCTAAGATATTTAGTGGAAACGAGGAACTAGGTTTAAGGCACTATTAAGAGCTATTATATCACTGACGTTCTTCTTCGAGAGGTTTCTCAACTTATGACGTAATGTTGTGTCGCGTATAAAATAGATTCTTCTGAAAATTGACACAAATATGTAGCAAAATAGTATTGCAATATTAGATTGTTGATAACGTGTTGTGATAATTTACCTGAAAGTAATTACTTCAGTAAGTAGTGTGCACAAATCGAACTTAGACTTATTCTTTTTTAAATGTTTCAGTGTTTTTCTTTTCAGGAATAAGCAGTTTCATATTTTCCCTCTTCTTTTTATGCTTCTGTGGAAAGCGTCTATCGATTCTGATTCAGATGTTATTTTGGTAGGGAAATAATTGTCTTATTGGTGTGTATTCACTCATGTGCTGATATTTCGGGTTAAAATAACAAAAGAAAGATTAACTTGTGAAAATTAAATACGCCTGTTCCTGTGTATTTGACTGTATATGTATTTGTGTTTGTGTGTGTGTGTGTGTGAAGATTCTTGTTTTCGTAATAAAATGATCGCATGTATTTAAATTTACAGGAAAATAAAAATTAACTATAGTGTTTATATCTTTCCATACAGGTATATAACTCTTCATTAGGTGTACAGAAAAGAAGCTAATTCGCTGTCAAAACTAATTTCAACGAGCGTTTTAAAAAGTGTAAAGTGATTTTCTTTTTTCCAAGTGTTAGTTTGCGGCGATTTGGTTTGATTGGTTACAGGATTTCATTATGAGCTAATGGCGGTGAAAGAACCATTGGAAAACGCGGGAGTACTGGATAGCTGTTTCGTCTTAGTTCGGGACTCTTCAGGAGTACACACCCACCGGAGTCCGAACCCATGAGCCTTACAAGGTGCTCAGTGGTGACTGGCCCTATTCACCTAGATAGTTACCTGTGTTCTAGTAAGAATTCGTGGTCAGTGAGGTACAGCAGGTCAGGTGTGAGGACAAATACTTGGTCGATGACATTGGTTAGTGGTAGTGCTACGTAGGGACTAGCAGAAGTTAAAATTTATGGTTCATGGGATCGGGTCGCAGTGGCTTAATGGTCTATGACCTGGCCCTGTAACTGAAAGATCCCGGTCTCAAACCCTGGAGGGTGCGTACTGTGAAGAGTCTCAAACTAGGATGAAACAGCTATCCAGTACTCCCAGTTGGTTTTCCAGTGGTTCTCTAACTGATTTTTCTTACTGTCTCCCGAATTAATATTCCTAACACTTATATTCCTCCTGCTTCGTTGATTTTCTTCATATCTTTCTTTCATTTAGGAATTATTCCATCGAGAAAGATTGTTCCCATTAGTAGAGAATTAATTTTACACTTTGCAAATTGTACAAACAATTTTGTCTGTTTCAGTTTAAATTCTGAAACAATTATTTCACGGCTCAATGAAGTTATTTCTACTCTTTCTCCTTCATATAACACGTTGTTATTACCTTAGTATACTTACATTATCTGCCTATTGTTTATGTATAAGCTTGGTATATACTGTTCACAAATGTTTGTGATTTATTAATCATGATTTCCAGACACATTTTCATATTTCTTCCATTTTTTCTATCATCATTACCCCTGTTATATCACTAATAACTAGTTTCACACCTTTCGTAACTCATCGGTTGAACTGAAGAGACTTTTTCGTGTAATATCATTATATCATGTTACTCAAGAAATGAAAATTATTAGCAACAATTACTATTCTTATTAGTGAACAACTAAATTTATTGTTTCATATTTCCATGTGGTGATAAGAGAAACAAATTTAACATACCCCTTAAGTCATGCTGAAGGTTTCGCCAAGTATTATTAGATTTCTGTTAAAATTACTTGAAAAGGCCAGAAATACCTGTTGAATGATGAAGAACATAAAAGACAGTTCAGGGAATGGAAATTTTCTTGATCGGCGAAGTCATGTTCAAAAGGCTTCAAAATTGTATTTATTTTTATTTACTGACCTTAAATATGGTAAGACAAGCTTTCTGGTGTTTCCACCGATCTCCTATGCTTTTTGGATGTCTATTAGTTTCAGTTGTTTCAAACACAAGACAGATACCATCGACTTAAAATTAATTTAGTCCGTCTTTATATTTTACTCCTAATTTAGGGATTTGAGGATTTCTGTTTTACTGCGTATAAATAAACCATTGGAAATGCCACTCATCTAACAGGCCACAATACGAGGACTAGGTGTAGCAGTTGTATTCTCTTAATTTTGTAGATTTTGTTTTCGCGTGAGCACATGAAATGCAGAAATCACTCTGAGAAGTCAACTTTCTGTTTTGATTGAAAAAAAGTTTTATAGGAAAGACAATATTATAGATAAATGTTGTATCTACAAGACACACGATACAAGATAATAAAAGTATCACATTATCCGTGAAGACATGAACAGGAGGAATTCTGTTTTAGTGATCACAATAACAGCAAGAAAATTAAACTCTGAGATGAACCACAGTTAGTTTTTATTGAGTAACACTATCACTACAAATCTTTTGTATCATCCCAGTTTAGTAAATAAAGCACGCTCAGTGAAAATTTAGATGTCAGATACCCATTATTGTCATGTAACTTACTTCTCTATGAATAGATAAAGGTTATGAGTGAAGGTATTTAGAAGTAATGTGTGTGTATTTAGAAAACATGTTCTTTCAAGTGTGGGTTATCGGAGATTTTATTGATTTGAAGTCTAATCGCGATGTGGCTTTAATTAGAAAATCACTGGAAACCAAGGATTACTGAACAGCTCTTTCGCCCTAGTTTAAGGTTCTTCATCAGCACTCATCCGTGACTCTACTGGAGATGAAACTCAGGTCCTTCTGGTTATGAGGTGAGCTCGCTGACCATTGAGCTTCTGGGTCAAATTCCTGCAAAGCAACATTGGGAAATTAATATAGTGCACCCTAGTGACTGACTACATCATGAAGTTGTCTGGAGTTCTAATAAGAAGTCGTGATCGTGATCACCGAATTGGGCGTGAGGACAGGTACTCACCAATGACATTGTCTGGTGGTCGCGCTATTTATCACTAACTGGCAGAAGTTAGAATTGAGCGACCACTGGATGCCGTCCCAGTGACTGAGTGGTCAGCGAACGTGACCCATAATCTGAGCGATCTGGGTTCGATCCCCTGTGGGATCGTGGATGTGTGCTTCTGAAGAGTTACAAATTAGGAGGAAACAGCTGCTCAGTACTGCCAGGCTTTCAGTAGTCCTCTAACTGAAGTCAGTTCTTCATCAAACTTTCGGAAATTCTCTCTTGGTTTTCAGACGTCTCACAGAAAAAAATAACGAATTTACGAAGAAGTGTAACAACAGAAGGCAAGACACGGAAGCCAAAGGTATATTTTCATCGATCAGTCAGCTCTTTACATATATATATATATACATATATATATATATAACAGTTTTATTCTTTAACCAATCACTGAGCGTGTGACTTTGGTTTACATCAAACGACATGAAATAGAGTGTTCAGACGTAGTATTCTGTTGTTAATACCAAATTCAGCTAAGAGAATATGTGAGAATAATGTTCTGTTGACACAAACTGTCGGTATCATACCATAACAGAAGTAAAGATTTTCTATGTCAGGAGAGAGTGATCTGTAGGAAAACTAAGTAGATCTAGGCTTTGACCTTTAACGAACTCAGCATGGTTCATCTGAGCTCTCCAAAAAATTTATGCTCCTTCTGAGACCGAAACTTGCATCACACAGTGCTGACTTCTGTACCTTTATCTTTAAGCTGATTTACGGATTAATTCTGATCAGATCATATTTGAAACAATTTTAAAAGTTTGATGTAAGCGAAACAGTAGAAAACACATTATCAAGCAGAGAATATAATGACAAAGGGAATTTAGATAAACGTTTCGAGTTCATTCCACCTCTTTTGGTTTCATCGAGTAAAACATTTCCTCAAGACTGGTTTCCCTAAGTTCTGCTACCTTCCGCGCTTTCAGTAATTTTGTACCATTCAATATTTCTGCTTTATTTTGAGGATTGGTGTTCACTGGTAGTTCTGTCTCTGTTGGTGATATTTTTAGACGAGTTGCAAGTGATAGTTTATTCAGTAGTCCTTTGAAGTAATCAGTCCATTGTTTTCTTTGCTTCTCTTCTGCGGTAATTAGGTTCGTCTAACTATCTTTTATGGGTTTCATCTGTGTTGATCTATCGCCGGGTAGAGACCTGGTTATCTAATATAATGTTCTGAGGTCTCTTTTACCTGTGACCTGCCTGTTGTGCTTCCATTGCTAGTGTGTTGTAGAATTTCTTTTTATCTTTCCTAGCACTATTCTTTGCTTCTCTTTTCATTGCGATGTACATTTAAGTCACCTTCTTCTGTTGATTATCTTAGCATTGGTTCTTCTCCTTCGCCATCATTCTATCTTCTATTAGCTTCCAGGATCCGAGTTCGTCTGCCTGATCAGTCTCAACTAGAGGGAAATGGATCCCACTGTTAGCTACAATTAACCAAATCACATTACTAACTTTAACTACAGTAGCGTAAATTGCTTCATTAAAAAATTCTTTTCACGTCAAAATAGTGGAAACAAATGGCTTTCTTATTAAGGAACTTGAACATAAGATTATATCAGTGAATTTCATTCAAAATCACATGTTAGACAGCCATAGTAAACCTAATGAAGGTTAAGGTACAGTCAGTCAATAATGTCATTTGCGACACGATCAGCCTGAAATTACATATTTAATCTCCATAATCAGAGATATCAATTTCAGATATTCTAATATTTCTATCCTTCTTTTTATATTACAGCTTGATTCCACACCGTATTTTTTGGTACAGGCATGGAATTTTCAGCATGTGATATCGGTAGCCCAAATTTTGCAGGCCGACCATAGATATCAGGTGTGCATCGGTAGGGGACCGAACTCCGGACCATGTGCATGGTCGGCGAGAGTCCAACCCCTGTGCCACCGACGAAGTATGTATTGATAACACTTCGAGTACAGCTAAGTCGTTAAGTATACCCATATTTCAGTTAATCCACAGTCTCTTTAGATCAACCTTATGAAAATTTTTCAGAGAACCAACATTAATACAATGTAATAAAAAGTTGCCAGATATAAACTAAAAGACCAATAATAAACTAACATACTTCCTTTTGATTGGTCAGTCATTAAAACAAAAAAGTAATTAAGTTTTGGTTTAAAATATGCTCCAGTTAATCGATCTTTTAAAAAAGCTTTAATGAATAAGTCAAGTGGAAATATGTACACCTGAATTGTATTTGGGAAAAAAAATCCCATTCTTAAGCTGTTGATCTACGAATAATAATGTACAGAAAAGGATGTTTTGATTTACAGTGAAAAATGTAATAAGCAAATGAACTGGAAATTTTCCGAAATATCATTCTGATAAGAATAGGTTATTTTATAATATGGCTTGAATTTAGATTGTTCAAATTCATCAGTGAAGTGAAAAATAAATGCTTGTCATTTAAAAAAAGGTGTTTATTACTTTAATGAAGTCGATTTTCTTCATTGTTTCACCAAGCATATGTATATATAGTATTCCTCGTGGAGAATACTAGTAGTTCTGAAAATCAATTTGTAGAACTTTTAGTGGAACAATTTCGTTTATCGATAATGCCATACTCCCAGATTGTATATTCAAATTTATATTTCCTAAAACGCAAAATAGTTTATTATTGACTGATGAAGAGAGGCAGCATAATTTAAGCGGTAACTTAAAAGTGAACTGCATAAGTGTGATAAAACTGCTTAACAGTTGATAAGACAGTTAAAGCGAAAACATGGTTAAAGAAAGAAGAGTATGAAATGTGAAACGGCGAAATAGTTACTAAGTGACAAGTAAGTTGGTTCAGTGTCCACTAAACAGGTATATAGTAGGTAAACTAAAAGACGAAATCATTAAGTCTCTAACAAAAGTAGCATTCGAAAATTAGTTAGTCATTTCCAGAATTTGAAATTAATACGATAGTATTTCGAATTTTTCGTTTTTAATTTAGAAACTTCATTGCCTTATGTAATTGGAATAAGACTTTAAGTAGTAAGAAGCTATAGGATAATCGGTAACTACAAGATATGGCAAAGTTAAACTATCATAACCAAAACCAATGTTACCTTGAACTGCCAACCAGAATTCAGATATAAAAAGTCGCGTAATGACTGAAAAATATACTGGAAGAAATATGCAAACATGATATTACACTCTATGGTTGTAGGTTATGTGTTGTAAGAATGTCTCCAAGTCAATAGATAGATAATCTATGGAGAAACCACACCATGAGCGATATATCCATTCATCCAGGTTACCTTAGGTCATGATAACTTGAGGTTCATTGATATTTCTGACAATGTTCTTCAATTTACTCCTAACTGTAACCATAAACCTAACTCTAAAACCCTAACCTTTACCCTAAACTCTAAACCCTAATCTCAAAGACCATAACTCTACTTAACAGTTGGATTTACTGAAAAGTACCTAGTAAATAAACAGAACACGGTATTTATCCTTTCCAAATCTTAAAAGGCAGGCATGATTTGATTCGAGATGATTTTTTATAGCATTTCCTGTATTTGATTGATCCTTGAAGGTCATTTTTTGAAAGACCTTGGCTTTGGTTATGATACTTTAACTTCGCCAAATATTTCATTATAAAGTGATAAATGAAGTTAAATAAAGGCTATACTTCAGCAAGTTTTATCTCGCCACAGTGTATATTACGAAATTAATAATAATCACAGTAGCGCTTCATTTAAGACAATATGTGAACACATATTACAGAAATTTTCAGCGTCTTCAGTTCCAAAATATCTCCTCTTCATACAGAATCGATATGTAAAGCAATAATCTGAAGTATATCGTTTGTCGTAATGTTGCTGCATATGAGGAGAGAACCAATCCTGCACATTTTTTCTTCATCTCCTTCGACATTTACATAGCGTATAGTGAAAAAGTAATTAAATATGCGCGCGAGTTCATGTATTGGTTACTTGATGCAATTACACGATTGAAACAATAAGAAGTGCAGAAGAATTTAAGCAATTTGAAAATCCCGGTAGTGATTTAAGCAGGCCGCTGGATATATATATATCCCTATTTTATCTTTGTCTGTCTTCAAACTAAGATTGTCCCGATCATATAATTTTTGTAACAAGCTAATAAAATAAAAAGTTGAAAGTATGCAAATTAGAAAGACATAACATTCATTTCTCCCTTCTAAAAATCTATTAACACTCAATAACCTTAAAAAATTAACACTTACGTTCAAAGTAGATACACACCCATACTTTATATTATTATTTGACCTTTAAGTTCAGTGTTGCGTTCAAGAGAACAAACAGAAAATAAGGGAAATCTAGCTATTCATCTGTCTTTTTTTCCAAAGAATTTCTCTTAGTGGAGGTTTACAAGCTCCTCAAAAATAATGTATATGGCGATAGGAAAAATGCAGATTTCACTTAAGCATGCTACAGATGTAGACTTCTATCAATGCATTAATTCTAAAGTCTTCTGCATCTGATGCTTTACACAAGACATGTTTTGGTGGATACACAAACACATTAATAAAGCCTGTGAAGATGACCATATTCTATATGAACAGACATTCAATGTCAATTCATATGTAGCTTAAATTTCGAATAAATATCATGTTGTTAGAATAAAATTCACGTTGTTACTACTGTCGAATTCTCTAATAAAATATTATTTTACTAATTATCAATGTGTTACTTTTATTTACAAAATCGAATTCATAATCATTCACTGTGGAAAAAAACCCCACCTAACTAACTAACTAACATATGTAAGCATCCATGCAAAAAAATTATCGGCGATAAACCAAATGTTTTCAGAATCTTGCACAGACTAAAAATAACGAAATTTAGATGTTTGGAAGCCTTTTTAACTCTAACTGTAGGTTCGATATACAACATTTTTCACAAGAAATGTAGTTTTCTACTTATGTTTAAACTGACATATCAGTCGACCATACCTTTGGGAATTCCTGAATATCTCTGGAAGAAATTAAAAATGATTGACATTTTGTGAAACCAACAAAATTAGCGAATATAAATTCTCTAAGGATGTCGTTCTTTAAAATCGATGTCAACTGAAAATGAAGAAAAAATAAATGTAACTGATACTTTGATTACTGCAATGTTCATCTCTAAGTTGTTTTTTGGTTTGTTTCAGAGCATTGCTAACTGTGCAGTTGGTCCTCCTTTTTGTCATCAGGAATCAACATTAGGCTAGAAAGCAGGCCAAAAAAACATGAATTTAAAGCTGCTTCATCTAAACATTGCACTTTTTATCACGATATGACATTGGTCAAACTATCTGTCACGAATCAGGTAGGACTGGACAGTGTCTCCTATTCATTATCATCTGAAGACATAAATCAAAGAACTGTAGATTGTAAGACTGACACGTTTTCACTGATGCACTAGACCAAAATTTGACTACTCATTATTTGCAGGTTTGCCATATATCAGCACCATATAACATCACCCTTGAGTAACTGCTATCATACTTTGTGGTAGAATACATGAGGTTCACTTTTCGCACAAACGAATTCTGATAACTACTGGTGTTGGAACAGTTCCTGAAGTTCCAAATAGAGTGCAAGCACTGCACTGATTGGTGGTGCCAAACAGACAAGGTGTTATTTTATGAAGTGCTAAGACTCATAAGATACAGGGATTTAGATATAAACTTGGAGTCTGGGTGGTAACTGTCTCTTCTCTGAAATATGAACATGACAGTAATGTAGAACTTCCTGCATGACGGCTTCAGGTGGAAATCTAGATGATTAAAGGATGAAACTAGATACGGTGTCGAATTTCCCTGAAGAATTACATAAAAGTTTGTGTCAAGTGAATTTAGTAAACTCTTCTGTATTTCGAGTGCCAAACGATATTTCAGATTTTCATTTGGTGAATTAATCATTTCACTTTGGAAGCGTGAAGATGCACTAATAACAACAACAGACAGGAATGTAAATTTTACTGGCTGAAACCCAAGCTCAGGGAAAAACCCATGCTGAACGTAATTTTGTAACGACAGAAGACAAGGGCCAGGCAGCAGATCGTTCATTGAGGAAATCAAGAGATATTTATAGATTTTTATGTACATTATTGTCAGCGAAGAAGCAGCGTCTTTTGGTTGGGTGTTTTCTTGCTGAAGGTTATTCTGTAATGTTTGTGGTTGATTGTTTGACAGTCCGGTGATATATCTGCGGATCGTATTTGCACACGTCAAGGCTGCTGTGATTGTTTGGTGAGTTTCTTAAGGTTAAGCTTTGTTATTGTTTTTCTCATGACCCCGATTCGGGAGGTAACATAGACGTAAATTGCTGTCTACAATTATGGCTTGCAGTCAGCTCTCACCACAGTTTAGTCCAGGATATACCTTCAGACTTATTGTGAAAATGCGACACAAATGATACCGAGTTTAATTATTGGGACTCACACCTGAACTTTCTTCGTTTAAGTCTCATTCGTTAATCAGACTATTTTCTATGTAAAAAATATACTAAAGAACAAAATACTTCTCACTCATTCAACGTTATGCTACTGAAAATCTTAAATGTCAGCCTGAATTTTCAGGTTTTCAACATTGGCTTCACTGTAATCCAAGAAATTACAAAAGATTTATTCAGATATTTTTAATATTCTCTGTATTTTGCTTTATTCAGTAATAATAAATTGACCCTGATAACCTTACTTTCAGTTAGAATTTCCGGTAATTTGTTTTATCTTGTACCCTTTTACCCGTCAACCTGTCTTGGCTAAAGACTATGTTACTTAACCTTTAATTCAGGAAGACTGAGTATGTGAAAATTACGTATGAATTTTATCCTTAGGTGTGTATTTTATGTGAAAAAATTCAAATGCTTTGGTAGGATGAGTTTACTACAACTTCATGTAATGTGCTCGTCTAATGATCTCAGTAAATCTGTAATTTGCCTTCAGTGAAATCTATTTGTTCTGCCGTATTACATGAGTCGTTTCCACTACAGATTTCATGGATAACGATGTCGGAACCAGAATCGGAAGGGCGAGACATACTTTCATCATTATGAAATCAGTCTGCAAATCTGCTTCACCCAGCACAAAGGGCGAAATTCTGATTTTCAGCACAAATGTGAAGTCAGTCAGTCAGTCAGTCCTTCTTTATGGGTCAGATACTTGGGGTGTTTCCAAAAGCATTTCCAACAGACTACTGTGGATTTTTATCAAGAAGTGCTTTCACCAGCTCCAAGCTAAAGATGAGATGACTAGTTATGAAAAGTTGGCAACAAGAAACTCTAACACACAACAAAGCGACCGGTAACGTACTACCTAATAGATATGCTGAAGGAGATGGAAATGGACATAGGCAGAAGGGACCGTGGTGTAACATCACACTTGTCGAGTGGTACCTAAATGGGCAACGATGAGTTGGTCGTTGCTTGGATGGTGACCTGGAGGAGATCGTATGACGGGGAGGAGGAGATGAGGACTTATGGTCATTCCTGGAGCCATCTGACGAGAACTAGAGATGACACGTTGGAGATTGACGTACAGTTTAATACTTTATTACGGTGCAGAAATAATTCACTAGCATTGTACCATAGTTACCAGACAATTCATCAGCATCCTTCAGATTCTTCAGTTATTCCGAATTTGCTCACCGTTACATTATTAGGTGGATAATAGTACATTATGCACTGGGAAAGATAATTTGTCGATGCTATTGGCTATCAAAACGTCTAGGTTGACGATTCGCTTAGTTAATAATTGATAATTTACTGATTTATTTTTATGCCTGTATATGGTAAACGACATGATCATTTATCAATCCCCAATATATGTCTTATAAGTTTCGTGTATACTGGTTGTGAGGAACGGCATATATAAGAGAAGGAGCATTAAAACAAACCTGTGATTGATGATTGGATTCTTTAGAACCGAGAACCTAATTTTGTTGAAAATTCTGTGAACAACTACATTCTCGAAAAATTAACGTTTAAAAGTGAATATTGCTATGTCTTCATTATAATGGAGGTTTTTTTGTATTTCCCAATGAATAAAAAACAAGACGATATTGCTTTTACTGATGTTTCGCTACTTAATGATAATACCTTTATCAAAGTTTTATTAAGCCAGAGTTTACAAAATCTCACCTTATATATAACAACTTAATCATCGTCCCTCAGCATGGGGGCATTTTTGCGTTGTCGTGTTGGCCAACTGATAAAGATAACAAAACTAGGTGAAGATTGTTGGATTTGATAAGTCCGTAAAATTATAAAAGCAGTTTGTGTTTACATAATGCAATTGCTAATCAAATTCGTGCCGTTTTGGTCATTTCATTGGGGAGGGAGGTATTGTAACCAGATCAAATTTTGTTTTAATCCATCATTTCTATTCAGACAATTTGGATTCCTTTTTATATAAAGTGCTTCTGATGATATGAGACATTTTTTTGTGATTTCTGAAATTTTTTTGGATTATTTCCATATTGTCAAAATCAGTTTTGTGGCCTGACTGTATAGCGTGTAGACGAGCTATGGCTGATGATTTTTCAAACTTTTCTAGTTCAACTGACTTTCTCGGTGGTCTGTTCAAGATTTTCCATCCATTACTGCAATGAACTGATAAAATGTTTATCAATGGTTGTATAAGCCCCACACAACTACCATAACACTTGCATTTTAAAGGAAGTTGGTTTTAACATATTAACTTTTTCTGATTTTTTGTTTTGTCTCTTAAAATCTTCTTATTTTAAAAACAATTATAAAATTGCAGTCACTGCCTTATACACTGGATTAAATTCCAAAAGGAAAGATCAAGTGACTTTTTAGTGTTTATCTGGAAAGTTTACAGCAGTTAAGGTAAACTTATTTGAGAGGGAGAGAGATGGAGAGAGAGAGAGGGGGGGAAAGGGAGAGTAGATGTATAATTATTGGAATAAAGTCATATACGAAATTGTTGTAACTGACATAAACACTATCAGAAGTGATTTTTGTCGTGCTAACATGCAAATTACAGGAAATTATATTGTGAATGTATGGAAAGATAATATTTCAGAGAAAACACTTAACATACTCAAAACCAAAATTTACAAAAAGAAATTATTGCTGTATTTTAAAAGATGAATTACACTAATAAACTTTGAGGCATTTACTGATACGACTGGTTTATATTTCTGATTTTCATTCAAATAAGGTAAATACATAAATGAATGCATAAACAAACAAGATTTGTACCGTAGATGGAAGTCAATAAATTTTAATTTTAGTTTTATATTTTGACTATAAATTAGGTAGATGTCAATTGATAATATCTAGCAAAAAAGAAAAATGCTGTCTTCAATGAAAAGATTTGTGATGAGTGGTTTCTTACTCAGAAAAGTTCGTATTATCCACTTGAGTTTTTTTTGAATTTTAACTCAGACAGAAGAAAGTCCACTTTTCTTTCTGTAACTCGCTTTTTTTGCCTTTTTGAATTCAGGTGACTACTTCGTAATAAGCATACAAATTCAGAAATTGCGTGCAGTAGTTTCTTGAATTTCAGTTACTGACTTCAATTTCCTGTGGTTATTTACGAGATGGAATTTTTTTTATCGACGATTATTGAAAGGCATTTGCATTCCGTATGGACATATCAGAATAGAAGAGTTTTTGTGTGGCTGGTAGATTTTTGATATAGTAGTCATGATGTATATTGGATTACTGTTATAAAGAATTATTTTATAAGAGTCAGTGTAGGCTTTCTTCCTAGATTATACTTCCACTGATCGTATGCAAACAAATGATATAGTATTTCTTAGTGAAAAACGTTTCTCATCGTCACTATTTATCCTAATTTAGGTAGCTATTTTGATTCGTCACATTTTTATTGCTGAGTTATTTGCTAACCTCTTAAGCAACTACTTGAAAAACGCGACAACTGACCAGTTAATTAAGTAATTAAAAAGTTTTTTTTAATATCATTAGTTAATTTAGCTTTTTGGTTCATTATAATCCTACAGTTGACTAAAAATACTTTTAGTATAAAAAACATTTTTTTGATGTTCATTATAATTATTCAAGCAATCATTAATTTGGGATGAAGCTGCATCGCTTGCAGAAATCAACCTATCGAATTTGTTGTCATAAAATTAAAACGGTTACTACATTTAGTGATTCTCTACCTCTATTCACTGGGATCAGTTACTACTCTGTCCTGTATTTTTAACTTCAAGAATATATTCTGGAAAAACGAAATCAGAAAGGAAAACCAGAGGCTTTGATTACCACTCAAAAACATCTCATGATATGTGTGAAACACTCTGAATCCAGAAATTTTAAATCAAACCACATTTTTCAGTTGGTCACAGTGATCAATATTTCATCGTATTGCATTTACATCTTATAGAATTACAACTGTCTAAGAATATGGCAGCCATTTATTTCTACATTTCAAATGTAAAATGAAGATTTAATTTTTATCATGTGTGCTTTTAGCAGCTTTAAAATATATCACCATTTTCTACCGGCGAATAAGAATGGTTTAAGAAAATTTATCCAGTAAATATTTAAATTACTGAACAAATAGTATTTATTTTTTTATTTTTGATTACAGCTTGATTCCACACCGTATTTTTGGTACAGGTATGGAATTTTCAGCATGTGATATCGGTAGCCCAAATTTCGCAGGCCGACCGTAGATATCAGGTGTGCGTCAGCAGGGGATCGAACCTCGGACCATGTGCATGGTCGGCGAGAGTCCAACCACTGTGCCACCGACGCACACCCTTTCCTAAATAACTGTTTCATCTACTTTTCTGTAAGATGTCTAGTTATACCCTACTAAGGTAAAAGAAATAACCATATCTGTATATGCTGTAGATTGCAGAACTTTAACAATAGATTCTTAGGTTAACTTCGTTAAAAACAACATTCCACTTAAATACTACACATAAAACATCAAACGCCTTACTTCACAACAGCTAAATAAAGAAGTAAGCTTGCAACGTGTTAACAGAATAAAGATACTAGCTGACTACCGGTAGTCAAATATAAAGAAGCAAGAGTTATCTGTCAAACTGTCATTTTATAACATAAAAAGTATTGCAGTCAAACAAAATATTTTGATGGGTATCTGTTCTAAGCATGTAGAATTTTTCTAAATTACACGGTATGTACTAAAAGTCAGTAACATATGCTGCGTAGATTTTAGATGTGTCACAGAAACATGACAATCGTGGAAGTGATTTTTTGTCGTGTTATGCAGTTTAATGTTTACATGTCGATAAACATTTTAACACACACTATGAACATTTGCTTAATCTTAATGTTGTAATACCGAAATTATATATGAACTTTGTATTTCCCAGATATATGAAAGCTTTACTATAGTAAAGCAGAAAAAGATTTTCACGAAATTAGTAGGGTATATATTAAATCGAAGACATAGTTTCAAAGGCTGGAGAAAGGCAGAGCATTATATGGTTAGTTCGGTCTTATAGAAGTGAAAACTACTGTTGTATGCCTTTGTGCAACGTATGTTTATAAATGATATCTTCGTAAAATAGCAGTATGACTTGCTTTTACCAGTTGATCACGGATTGATATCGGTTAGAGAACCATTGAAAACCAGCTGGGAGTATTCGACAACCGTTTCATCCTAGTTTGGGAATCATCGGCAGTACTCACGCACTGGGATTCGAACCCAGGACCTTCCGGTTACAAGGCAAGCTCGTATACCATTCAGCCACTGTGAATGGATGTCCCACCAACGACAATGGTTGGGATCACGCTAAATCACGAATTGGTAGAAGTTAGAATTCATGGGCTGGTCACTGAATCTGGTCCCAGTGGCTGAATGGTATACGAGCTTGCCTTGTAACCGGAAGGTCCTGGGTTCGAATCCCAGTGCGTGAGTACTGCCGATGATTCCCAAACTAGGATGAAACGGTTGTCGAATACTCCCAGCTGGTTTTCAGTGGTTCTCTAACTGATATCAATCCGTGATCAACTCGTAAAACATAACTAACCCTTACAAACCAAACTATAGAAAAGTATGACTTGTGTATATTTGTAGTGTGCGAGCATTAGAAAGACTGAAGCTCATAAGCAGACAGTTTCTAAAATTATAACTGATAAGATACCATGAAAATTAGCAACTAATACTGGGTTGTAAATGTTTAACAGCAATACATAGAATTACTTGTTTCTTCATTAAATAAAACAAATGAACTCATTCAAGTTTTTCTATTCTTAGAGTCAACCATAAAAATCTTATTCAACATTTCGATTCCAAATTTAGGTCACGTATTTTGGATAAGGTTATGTAGTATTGATAAACTCTAAGGATAACAACCTTCCAAAATTTATACGCATACCACCCAGTTTTCCAGTAATTTCGTGTTAATTTGTCTAGAATAGTGGTTAGTTTTGTAAGGTCAACCAGATTAATTGACATATGTTAGTTTAACACATGGCAAAAAAAACAGAAAGTTTACATTACCAGATGTCAAGGTTACTTAGAGGAAATCATATTTAGCAAGAAATTATCCAAAGAAATATCTTGACAGATTGCATTTTATCTACAACACAAATAGCCCATTCGCTTCCCATAATGATTACTTAGAAGGAGTAAAGTGTTACAGGATCATAGCCCGAAAAATTAATGAAAATGATTTCATTCTAAACTATCCCTGTAAAATTGGGATTTCTTAAGAAGTTATTAATTATCATTATCAAAGTAGTTAATCAAGATAGATGAAGATTTTGAAATACAAATATTTGTTTTACCGGCAAACCTTCTAGCATCAGTAGCTTCAGTCAACTAATTTGACCTATTTGACACCAAATACTGTATATCTGTCATGATGTTGATTCACTCCTCTAGGCGGTTACATTTCAAAAATAACGAGTGAAACTATAGCTATGACATAAGCGATTGAATTGGGCAATCATCTCTTGAAAGGCTGACCAAATTCATTTTTATAAAACTGCTTAGCTTTGATATCCCTATCCCAAGACTCAGTGTTAGATAGGAGATGAATGTAAGCGACAAATTAATGCCTAGAATTATTATCAAATCATGTATAATTCGTAACAAATAAATTTTGGAGTTATTGAAAGGAATATATGTATATATATCGTCTGAGTTGGATGGATTCCTTCATTGTCTTTCTGTCTAGAAAACTCCTCGGTTAAATAATGTAACTTAGGGAGAACGGCAACACTTAAATCATCTATCTGAGCTGTAATTCGTCTTTGTTTTGGTAGTGTATTTATACTTCACTGGTGAATCACTGGCCATCAAGTGAGTGGAAGCGGTGAATGTCTTCATCTAACAAACACTGAATATAGCAATCATGAAATCTTAACCGATTTTTAGCCATCTCTGCTTTTGTTTTGGTTGCTGGCCATAGAATACGCTGCGTTACAGTCATTTCAAACTGGTGGAATGCAATTTAATCACCTTTTCTTTTGCACACACGGCCTACAGTATGTTTGTACAATGCTGAACGGGCGAATAGCTGTGTTCATACATTTGGTTTACTAGCCTCAAATTATTCTTATGCGGAAAACCAATTCTGATATTACAATTCGCTTATTCTGTCAATGTTTTTCACTGTTTTGTAGTTAATCTAGGCATCACTTTTAATGCAGTTTAAGTTGACCATCTTTCATCAATATTCAAGTAGATTACTGTTAGTCAAATGAATGACAAAACAGATAATAGATGACATTTTCTCACCTTAATATTTGGTTCGGTAATTCAATTCCTTTTCTTTGTACCATTTCTACTTCCCACTGTTTAAGGGGTGGGAATTTTATTGTGGATGTTGTGATTCACATTAAGAAGTAGTTGAATTATATTTCATTTGACATTAGTAGTGCTCTCGATAATACATTATCTATGACCTTTATTCACTGACATTTTTTGCACAATTTGTTCTAATTTAAACTATTTGATTTTTAAAGTTTATGACTACATATAACTTGAAGATTCTCTTTGATTTACTCAAAGACATGTTGAAACGGTAGAAGACGAAGATAAAGGAATGTCAACTTGGAAACTGATATCTCTATATAGCCAAATTATGTACACCTTATCTTCAGAACACAATTTCCACAGATCTGCGTGTTGTGCTACCTCTGCCCTTCATATTGTGTTTCTTTGTGTCCCTTTCACATCTCCAATGTACCTCCACAACGCTGTATCATTTGCCTTCTCTAAAATCAAATGTATCTCCATGGTATTTGATGTTTTTAAGCTGATGAATGTCTCTTCATGTACTACTGATAAATTTTTTCAGTAGCACTCGTCACAGTGTTACTATCCTTTTTTCTTTGTTATTCTTACGGATGTAGTGATTCAGTTGAATGTTTTGCATTCGTGATTGTTATGCATTTCTGTATGTACTTTTTGTTTATTATAGTTGGTTGTGTTGTACCTGAATTACCTTCAAGTATTGCCTTCTATCTGAAAACAGAATTTCCTAATTGTGTTGTTTAAGATAAGAAGTTCAATCAATAGTTAGTCCAAAGATTATCTACTATACATTGATTATTATTATTATAACAACGCTTTAATTAGTTAACCAGACACATGGGTTCATTTTATTTAAATCCCCTATTAATTATGAATTGAATTTCATCTAGGTGTCCTTCAAAAAGTGCTCTAAGTGTGAAAACAGTTTTTAGGATGAAGTCTACTCCCTTCAGTGTAAGTATAAATTATGTTCAGTTAGAAACATAAAACTTTTTTAATATCATTAAACTGTCAATTTGAGTGGATTGGAAAAGAATCATGAACATGAATAAATGAACATTTTACCATTGTTAATGAATGTAATATACTAACCAGTAAGATTAATTATGATATGATATGTTCCATCATGGATTTATGTGTTGTTATTAAATGCTACGTCTATGGAAAATCAAACACACTTTCTTTATTAGCGAACAACATTTATGATCGTAATAACACAAATTGAAACGATAGAGAATGTAAGTCAAGCTCTTCCTTTTCACCAAACAATGTTTGTCATGACTAAAACATCCCTGCATGAACGACAACTAATAACTTGATCTTCAAGCATCTAAGGTTGAGTATCACAGGAACTGTAAGTTGTATCGTGTAAATAGCATTACAAATACCGAACACACTTATGGGTAATAAGTTACTGTATTTTTTTTCAAACAGGTAAAAAAACTTATAGTTTGTCGGTGAAAAGTGGGATTATCATGGTGAGAAAACATTTTGTGTTAGGTGAAACAATGATACAGAAATGTGCCTTCTGTATCTTAATTCTGCTTTAATCTTTGTGCTTATCTACCCACCCTTTGGGTTGCTTCCCTCGACATGCATCTAAGCAAAGATAGTAACTAGAAGTCGGCTTGCCATTGACGTGTCTATATACATGCATAATACATTACAAATAATATTACGTGACAAGTATAGTGTAACAAAGCAGAAAGACAGTATGTATTTTAGAAACGGAAAAATCAATTAATAGCTTTAATGTAGAAATATTTTGTTTTGCTAAAGTACCAAAATAAGAATGGTTCATTAACTTCTTCTCCGGATCATGTTAGTGTATATAAAAGTTACAGATAGCTCACATTTACGCGAATGAATTTATTGGATTGTAGTGCACCTTTCACAGCGCAGAAATGAACCTAAAATTAAAACAAATAGATCAAAATAAATCAGCTTAATATTAATCAAAATAAACATCTAACTGGCAGACATCCAACCAAGCTAAGATGCCAGTTGGCTTTCCACATCTGTACTGATAACATGCGCATCCCAAGAGTCTATAGTTAAGTCATTCTCAGCAGATGATTTCTCACATCTTTCCCTAAAAAATCATGACTTTTAATCCTTTTTAAATATATTGCTTATCAGTGGAAATTTTTAAACAACTGGTACTAATTATTCTGTCCTTTGTTATTAGTATTTATAAGTGAGGTTTTTAATTAGAATTTAATTTGTGGATGTTGACTAGCAGTGGAATCTAGGATGCGCATTTAGTCCTATTTGGGACTCGTCATCTGGATGTACCCGCATTTCTCAGTGAGTGATGATGTTCCCACCGAGGCTCGAACCCAGTGCCCATAGTTTCAAACGCCAAAGCGTTATCCACTAGACCACTTGTGCCATGAGAGCCACCTCTTGTGTAACGGGTCATATTAATTTATCTGAATTTGAAACTAAGGGCGCTGGGTTCGAACCTCAGTGGGAACATCATCACTCACTGGGAAATGCAGGTACATCCAGCTGACCACTCCCAAATAGGACTAAATGCGCATCCTGGATTCCACTGTTAGTCACCATCCGCAAATTAAATTCTAATTAAATGCCCAGACATCGTCGAAGCATCTGCACAAGAAGCCAACATGTCAACCTGAGACCGAGCACTTCGGTTCAATCAATCGACGGGAAAATCCCAAATTCAATTAAGAAATAAGTGAGGTAGTTCACTGTTTGGCTGGCTGATGACTGGGTATAATACGTCTAGTAATGCTGGTATATTGTAGCAAACGAATAGCTCAACCAGTAACTTACAAACTTTTCTCGTTTTGAATAGTTTCGTAGAAGTATTACCCATCAAACGAAGATAACTATTTTATTTTCATTATTATATCCCGGTGCCTAAAAAAACACCTCAACTAAGCATAACAGACTAAGAATGTACATTTTTTTCATGTACATTTTCAAATCATTGAATTAAATTTTACTAGGACTTTTAAAGTCTTTATCTGTATGGGAATACCAATAGGTATGATGAGGCGAAAACACCTTTTAGATGGTTTCAATTAGTTTGCACAATAAGCAGCCCTGAGATCATTAAGTAAGTCAAGTAATTAATGTTAGTCAAAATAACAGACTACTTTGAAGTGCAAGCCAAAAAATGTGAGCAAATGAAACGTGTCACGTAAATCAAGAAAAACCAGTCTAATCTGAAGATAAAGATCTAAGCTACAGACAAATAAGTTTTATTCATCCTACGTCTAAATGATGATAATCAGCCAAATAAGGTCTTAGAACTATGACAACTAAAAAAATAAGAACAAAGTAGTTCAGCGAAGAGTCTCTTTTCGGCGAATTCATTCACTTAGCTGTACAGTCGCAAATATATATACAATTATTTTGTGTGTGTGTGTACATTAGGTTTGTCAAAGTCAAAATAACAGTTAGTGTGGGTTGTTGATTATATCATCAAAATAATGAAGAAGTTAACATGTGTGATTAATAATCAAAGTTGTAACTAAGTGGGGTGAAGATTGGTAAGATGTGAGTAGGGTTACGTAATATAGACATGTTTAGAAAGATTAGATGCTAGTGAAGGAGTTTGGAGACAATTATGAAAATAAACTAGATAGTAGGTGAAAAGATTGAATGGGTTAGTTACTAAAAATTGTTATACGAAAAAATTGCAAAAAAAATTTGATAACAAAATGTTGATGACAAATAAACTTGAAGTTAAACCCATGGTAGTAGGAGGGGGTGGAAAAGTTTCTTCTGTGTGCATAACTCAGGCTTTTCCATCCAAATCGCTAAGGCTTCAGCAATACAAAGTATACGGAAGCTTGTCGATTTTGGAAGGCTTCTTTTGACTTTATAGATGACTTTGAACGACTTCTCCTTGCAAATCGAATGACCAGTGTTGAATATATGCTCAATAATGGCGCTCCTTATTGCTCTGTTGTTACCTTTCCGTAGCCAGGCGGGATAGTGTTCTTTGACTCTTTTAGATAAAACACGCATCGAACGACCTATATACCTCGCTCCACAAGAGCAGGTGAATTGGTAGATACACATGGAAGTGGTCAAATGCGATAGTTTATCTTTAGAGTAGTTGTAGAACAATGGCCGGGAGGAAAATGTCAGACGTAGTGTGGCAGCGAAGAATGTCCTTCTGAGAGCAGTAGATATCCTCTTCTTCAAGGTGTCAGCCAGAAGGTCACCTTCGAAGGGTACATTCATGTAGACCATCTTCTTCTGCACTGTAATGGGTTGTTCTTTGTACGTCTTAGGCTTAATGTGCTTGTCTATAAAACGGGGTGGGTAGCCATTCTCGAGCAGTGTCTTCCTTAAGAGGGCGATCTCTTCCTCTATTGATTCAGGACTACAGATTTTTCGGATTCTAGTCGCCAGAGATATTATCAAATTTCGCTTGCGACTAATTGGTACCCAACTGTAGAAGTTTGTCAACTGACCGTTCCATGTAGGTTTTCTGTGTACTGATCTGTTCAAGGTACCATCGGTCTTCTTACTTAGACGAACGTCCAGAAAGGAGATTGTCTCATTGGTTTCTACTTCGATTGTAAATTTGATGGCAGGGTGGCAACTATTGAAAACTTGAAGAACAATATTTTGATCACAATTGTGATCGCAGATGACGAAAGTATCATCGACATACCTTTTGTATAAGAAGAATTTGTCGATGGTTGCTTTCAGCGGACCGTTTTCCAAACTTGCCATGAAAATATCAGCCAACACCGGACCCAAAGGTGATCCCATCGCCACGCCATCTTGTTGTCTATAGAAGTTCCCATTGAATGTGAACTGGACATTTAGGGTGCATCTGAGTAGGAGTTCTTTTAGCTTTTAACTTCATTATTTTGATGATGTAACTCTACTCACATCTTACCAATCTTCACTCCACTTAGTTACAACTTTGATTATTAATCACACATGTTAACTTCTTCATTATTTTGATGATATAATCAACAACCCACACTAACTGTTATTTTGACTTTGACAAACCTAATGTACACACACACACACAAAATAATTGTATATATATTTGCGACTGTACAGCTAAGTGAATGAATTCGCCGAAAAGAGACTCTTCGCTGAACTACTTTGTTCTTATTTCAATGTCTTAATGGGTATATTTCGCGAACTAAAAAGATGTCAAAAGTAGATACAACGACCTAAAGGCAGACAGACAACCTCCAAAGTACTGAAATTGAACACCAAGCAAAACAAATATTCGCAAGTTGTAAAGTTCACTAATAAACATTAAGTATATCGAGTACACTTTTTCATAAAGTAGTACTACTACTGCAGACTACGTCTCAAGTAACTTATACAATATCGCTAAGTAAGTGCCAACTATTCCCCTAAGAAGTATCATTGTAATAAAGCAAACCAATTGAAATTGTTTGTTTAATCGATAAAGCATAAGTTGCTTGACACCCATGTAATTTTATCCTTTCAAAAAAGAACTAAAGTCAGGTGGGAACTTTAAAGATCTATCTGATGATAAATATTCATCTACCTATTCCCACTGCAGTACATTAAGCTATTTGTTGAGATTCATTCTTAGTAACTTAGATTTCTGCTGAATTTGTTTGATTTTATGCCAAACGGCATAATATTAACTAAAGACAAACAGAATTTTTGTAGTAAGGTAAGTATGGAGTTTACAGACTTAGATTTTATTTATGGTTGTTAGATTACTGCTTCCTAATCGAAAAATTGTGAGGCTTACTTTAAAATTCATATTCATCTAAATCTTATTTGCTTGTAACAACTAATGTTGTGTGGGAAAATATGGCAGTCTATCTTAGAGAATATAATAATTGAGTTATGCTGAAAAGTCTGTGCAAATGATAACGAATTAGCAGCAACGAATAGCCAAAGACTTGTAAATGCAATTCATTAGACAAATGCGAAAATCAACCCCTGTAAATATGTGCACTATAAAAATACACCTGTCCAACAGTGTCCTGACTGCAGTGACACAATTCAAAAGTATGTATTCAATGATGGTTGCAGAAAGTTTACCAATGTCATTTGAATCATTCAGTTATATAAGTGATTCCTCCTTCTATTTTACTCTCTAAGTAGTCCATCCACAGTTCGTGTAGACTATACGAAAATACCTAAAATATTCACATAATTAAATATTTCTGGTGAAATCACACGGCAATTTTGTATCGTGTTTATTTACAGTCCAATGATTTCATAAGCTATATTGATCTTTTCATTGACTCAGTCATCCATGTTAACCCAATTCGAATCTAATAATTCAATGGATTAATCAGTTGAAACAATAAGACGTTAGCCTGGAATACAATTTGCTAACATAAATGCTTGCAAAGTGAATTACATCTAGCAAATGTCTAATGTAACAAAACTGCATCACATCATTTAGGAAACAGTCTCAGAAAACTCTCATTTAAAGAAGTATTGTGACTGTTTTACTGAGATGTAACTTTAATTGCGACCAGATGTTGCATGAAGCAAAATTAAAAAAGTTTTTTGATTGGTAAATATATTTGGATTGCAGGTTAGATCACTAACATTCTGATGTGTTGAACATTTTAAACCTTAAGAATTGCAACCCATCAGTTTACTGTTAGAGGCTATACAATTCAACCATTGTTAGTTTATTGGCGTAATATTATACCCTTATGTTTTTATTCTTTAATTTAAGGCTACAGTGCAGTTTACTTAATATACTTGTTGATCTTTGAGTGTAATTTTAAACATAAAACTTGGTTATTCCAATTTAAACTATAAATGTTTAGTACCAATTGAAGACGCAGTCAAAAACTTTTCTCACTGAAAGGCGATATATATTTATATATATGCATAGCTTGGTGACTAAATATGAATCAAGAGCATATCTGTAGCAGGATTTATAAAGGGTCAAATATTCTGACTAAATGTCCAATTTCATTGTGTTTGATGGCGACTAATACTTAGATCTACGGTGCGCATTTCATTCTCTACTCGTTAGCTAGATGTACTTGCATCCCCAGTGAGTGCTGGTATTATTACTGAAACCTGAACCCACAACTTACAGCTCCAAATATCACAGTGTCATCCACTAGGCCGCTGGGCCAAGAGAGCTACATTTTGTGTAACGGATACTATTTATTGTACAGGGTTCGAGCCTCGGTGGGAACATCATCACCCACTGAGAAATGCAGGTACATCCAGTGACGAGTCCCAAATAGGACGAAATGCGCATCCTGGATTCCACAGCTAGTTACCATCCACAAATTAAATTCTAATATATATTTTACTTATCTTAAATGCAAATATGTATTATTAAACTTCTTTTTATTCAAGATCTTCAATCCTACCTAGCAGATCTTTACAAGTTTAAATATTCAAAGTCGATTTCATGAAATTATTCTCTGATGTTTCTGGAACAATTATTATACACGCGACAGTCTTAGCAACAAGGACTATGAAGTTGGTTTGAACAGAGCATTCAGGTGAACTAATTCTGGTAAAACTTACACTTCATTTATTCGATTTTCTACACCACCTATGTCACAGTACCATTTAGACTCAATATTTGCCTGTCATTGTCTAACGAATCTTGTTTTCTAGGGAATTTGAAAAATGCAGATATTTATGATTTTCATTTCTTGTTTCCTATTTCTACTTTCCGGACCATATATTCATATAATGAAGCACGTCACCGGCCTAACTCTGACTGTCAAAAAATGGTACACTTTTTTGTCATAAGGTACCTGTGGAACTAGGGGCTTGAAGCTAATACATCATGGCACTTCAATACTGTTCTGATGTGAAGTCAATGAAATTTCTGATGTTCCACTAAATTAGTGTCAAGTGGAGTGTGTAATTCCATTATTTTCACGGCAAATTTCAATTTATTATCATCCATTCCAACATAATTTCAAATTATTCGTATCAAACCTACGGTTAATTCATATTCATGACTGAAATAATTTTCCCTATTTCATACCAACATTCCAACATTTTGTGTGTCTGTCACTTTCGTTCGAAATTATTTTCTTGTTAATTTACATTTTTTAACTATTTTCTTTTATATATTTGCATATTCAGTTAAGTTGTAAAATGTGACTATAATTTCACTGCATATTGCTTGTTGTCTGCAGGGTTAAGACTTCAAGATTAATATCTTTATTACCGAAACGATTTCTAGTCATATTTGAATGAAAACAAACTATCAGAAATTCACTGAATTAATTTTATTGTTGTTTTCACCCATAAATGTTTAATTTCTTCTTTGCAGAGCAATATTGTTTCCTGAACGAAGAAAAATCAGGGAAGGATGGTACACATCAGGTCAAGTTTCTTTATTTCCGAAATTTGATAGTCTTAACAGTTTACAAGTACAGAATAATAAAATTAGGAATATTGTAAATAAACAGTAAATTTGACCAGAAAGCTTCAAAATGCCACAGTAGGTATTTCATTTCGGGTCTATGGGTTAGGCAGAAAGCAGGTAAATAATGAGGCAAAGATGCACTCATTATTATTTCACATTCTTACCTTTAACCATTGTGCCCAGTTTTCTGCATTAAGTTTTCATCATCAGTTTTTAGATTTGTATAGTTGACACTATTATAAACGTCTAGTAGACAGAGAAATTACTTTAAGTCTACGAGCACCTTGTTCTTTGCTCTGAACAATTTTGAATTGAGGAAGGAACTATTTCCTAAATCAGGACAAATGAAGAAGTGTATTAAAAAGTGAGAACTACTGTGTATTACGTCATTAAATTCATTATCTTGATTAGGTGAACTCACATCGGTTATTTTTTCGATCCTACTGGATAGGTAAATTTGTAGGCTTCAGAAACTAGGAACCAACCTATGCGCGTTTCGTTTTGATTGTTTCAAACAGAGTTGTCTAAACTATGTAGGTTACGTGTGTGTTAATTACTATTAAAAAGAAAATGTTTTTAAGCAATTTAGTTAGTGCAGTTGATAAATGAATGAGTAACGTTGATAAGCGTATTAATGGTACGTTCAAAATTTCAGAGAAGATTTGTCGCTTTCAGTGAGGATGGAAAATGCTTGGTGTTTTGTGAGCTTTGATATTTATTTGTAGATTTTTCGTCACCCAACTTCGTGATATCTTCAGCAATGACTTGAGCATTGAATGGCAAACGAAGGCTACGTCTTTCTCGTTATGGTTCGTTATGCTGAACACTATTAGTGCCTGAGGAGAACAACTTTCAAATCCTTGGGTTAATATTACTGACTGCAAATTATTCGGGTTGTTACTACTATTATAATTTGGTAGACCAGAACTGACAGCTTCTTGTCCTACTGAAAAGACGATACTGTAATAAACACAGGCCTAATTTATTTTCTATAATCCTTTGAACTTCTTCACTCATAAACTTATGAACTTAGAATTCACTGTCAACAATTGTAATACATTTTATCCTGTGTTTTTTAATCTTAAAGTGACGTTTTCATATGTACCAAAGATACATTGATGATACTTTTATTATATGTGACCAGAATGCTAACATCGAAATGATGACTACGGGGTTCAACAACTGCCATCATTCTATCCAGTTCATGTCGGAATCAGAGATGAACTCGGAAATGCATTTTTTGGATGTCTTGCTAAAAAAAGATCTGACGGTTCTCTTCAAAGATCAATCTATAGGAAACCAACACAGAATGGTCAGTACACGAATTTTCATAGTTAGATCCTTTCGAGAATAAAGAGAAATCTGATCCACTCCTCATCCTCAAGAATAAGAAGAACATGTACCAGTGATATAATCGATGATGAACTGGAGAGGCTCAGACGAGTCCACATGGAAAATGAATAAACTTCATGATTCGTCCACAAAAAACACGGAAGTAAAGCGAAAACCCGAAATGACACAGACGTTGCCGAAGAAACTGATACTCACGAATTGAATTTAAAGGTGAAACCACAGCTCAGATTCTGAAGGACCGCCTATACACATTACTGAGAAAAGCCTTCTTTTCGGCTGAACTACGGGTCAATTTCTACAGCCGACAGATGATCAATGGATGTGTGAAGGATAAAATTCTGCGAATTGGGGACATTTCAGTGTGTGTTGATAAATTCACCTGCTCCCGTGGAGCTAGTTATACTGACCACAAGAAGCGCACACTTCCCGAACGCATCTCTGAACATAATCCGGCATGCTTAGTAAAAGGACAATGCAAGATGGTTACTAGCTCAATTCTCGAGCATTTAGTGAACTCAAGCCACGCAGCTCTACCAGAGTCGTCTTTCAAGATTATCTACAAGATGAGGCCAAATGGTACAAAGGGCGTCAGGTTTCGACATTTGTGTATGGTGGAGGCGTTGGCAATTCGTCAATACAACCTCAAACTCTGTATACAGAAGAAGTTTGACCAGTCTCTTATTCGACCTTGGTCTTAACCTCTTCGTTAGTCTTTCCCTGTAAATTTTTATTTTTAGTGATTACTTTGCTTTTACTTTAATAATCAGTTCACTATTATCACTCTCACATGTTCCCTTTATACATTTTTTCACCCTCTTCACATTTGTTAAATGAACACTTAGCTACCTTTCTTCTCACTCAATAACAATCCTAACCTGATCAAATTTCTAACGCTTTCTTCCTTTGTGCCTTTGAGTATTATGTAATTTGTAACTTTTATTTTTACTTCTGAAGCCACTTTTGAGTAATTATATCAATTACGTCACCCCCTATTACTCAATAATGGACTACAATACATTTGTGTTAAATATAAGCACGACTGTACAGTGTATGAAGATGACTGCGTCGATAAAGAAAAATTTCTTCACTGGATTGTCTTCTAGTGGAGTGAAGTATTTATGCGTTTGGCAGATGCTTTAGACAGCCATCTGAATAATGCAAAGTCCACTACTAACAATTTCATACTGCCTGTTAGTGTGTGATACTATTGAAAACTCTTTTCACTAATGAATAATCTACAGCTTCATTTAATTTATTTAAATATCTAGTTCTACCAATTGCATCAGTTCATTTCAATTTTGTTTTACCATTCTGACTTGACCTATCATAAACAAATTAGCTGTGAAAACAATGATTGGTTTATATTTCATGTTAATAAGTAAAAACGATGCATAATATGCTTTAAATAATACAACAGAAGTGTAGATAACTTTTTCATAAGCATTTACTGAAATTTTATTTGTGTGAAATAGAGACCACGACAGACATCCGTCTAAAAAATGTTGAAAATCTGCTTCTCTCTGAAATACACATGTGGTCACCTTCCAGAATATGTCAAAGATAATTTCACGAAATGCAAACTGATTGCCTATGACTAAGTTAGAATACTTCATGGAAATGAATCTATACATTTGTATACTTCTTTATCCCATTTTCCACTAAAACAGTTCATATGTACATTTTAAAATTGTGGAAATGCACACAAATGTAATACCATAATAAGGATCATTCGTATCTACTTATAATGTTTCTATAAAATGGAATATACATGTACAAATGTTCAAATTAGAAATTATTTTCACCTCATTTCTTCAATTAGATAATCAAACTGAAAAAGGCTATCTGCTTACATGTGCATCAATATTCCCAAACAAAACATCCATAAAATCACGTTCTTTGGATTATATTTTCATATTGATTTTCATTGTAATGTGTGATATATTCTTGACCACTTCTATTGTAGTACCATTCAATACTGCTGTAAAAACTGCTTACACTAATGAAACAGATAGTAGTCTAAACAGTAAAAATTTATCCAGGCGGTTATTCACCAGATCTTCATTAGTATCCTCTTCCTTAATGTATGGCAGTTCACAACAACTACCCTATTTGACTCCGATCACATTCAGTGTAAATGAGAATACGCCTATTTCAACGATTATAGGTTACATACCAGAATACATTTATCCTTCACCAACAGCAGATATCAAATTTACTCTTCCGAATAATCCATTTTTTGAAATTAACGTGAAAGGTGCCCTACTTGTCATAGGTGAACTGGATAGGGATGATAATCCACATTTATGCATTGAACCTGGTTATCCCCGTGAATGTATATGGAGTAGTTTTGCTATTACAACAATGGGTCAATACATTGGATTGCGTATTACAATAAATGACTTGAATGATAACATTCCTAAATGGCCTCAGTCATTTATCGTGATTAATGTACAGGAAGAAGTAAAAACTAAACAGGATTTTGAACTCCCGTTAGCTAATGATCCAGACTACGGAATAAACTCAGTACAAGAATATCATCTAAAGACAGATATCACAGAGTCAAAATATTTCAGGTTGATTATAGAGAAAAATAACCTGAAAAATCTAAGTTCATTCAGTTTTCACTTAGTATTAAGCGTTGTTGAGACTTTGGATCGTGAACGTCAAGCATGGTATAATTTGAGTCTTTTAGCTGTAGACGGTAGTAAACCGTATAATACGGGTACTTTGGTAATAACTATACACATAACTGATGAAAACGATCATACACCGGTATTCTCAAGTCCTCTATATCAGGCTGTGATATCTGAAGATTCCAAAGTAGGCGATATTATATACTTATCAGAAAATAATCAAAACTTTGAGACACTTGATCCATTAGGTACGCTTAGTGATGATTCCTCTACCAAAAATCTTATCAAACATCAAATACACGCCACTGATCCTGATGAAGGCTTAAATGGTGAAATTGAATACACTTATGCCGCTTCAACACCTAAATCTGTACTTGAAAACTTTGAACTAGATAAGCATACTGGATTATTGTATATAGCTAATACTCTGGATTATGATGTTGGACCAAACGAGTGGAAATTTCAAGTAATCGCTAAGGATAAAGGACGTCCGGCTAGATCAAGCACCACCAGCGTGACAATAATCCTAAGTGATGCTAATACACACGCACCTACAATCAAGTCACGTATACAGTTATCAGAGAATTATAAGAGACGTTTAAAAAAATTAAATGTAAATTTTACACCAAAAAATGAGAATATATTATACATTCCGGAGAATGTTCCACATACAAACGAACCACTGGTATTTTTAACTGTAAGCGATCAAGATACAGGATCAGGTGGATCGTTTGAATGTGAATTGAGCACGAGTGAGAATACTGTTTCTAAAAGAAGCAGTGCAAAACCAATAACTAATTATCTTGACAATACAGTCAATCAACCAATCCAAGAACAGTTTCGCCTGGATTTTACTGCGAAATTACCAAAATGGAAAGTTTATAGTCTATATGCTATCACCACTTTCGATCGTGAACAGGGACAAATGCGTCTATTGCACATAAAATGCAAAGATGAAGGTACACCAAAAATGACTTCCACTTACACACTGACAGTATACATTGCAGACGAAAATGATAACGCACCAGAATTCGCTGAAGATCATTACAAAATTCATGTAAGTTATCCTAACATTTAACTTGCAGTTTCATCACTTTGATTTAGTAGTATGTGTAAGTACAAAAAGTAACCTGAAATGTATCATAATTTTCATAAGGCTTTAGCAGATTCACGTATGTAGTTATTATGTTTATTTAACTTGATAGTTGTTAGCACAAGTTTTCCTGGGAAAGATATACGAAGATATGATACTCACTAACCTTCCAGAAAATTCATCCCTTTGAATGCAGAAAATCGTAAAATGAAATGATATTGGAGAGCTTTATTCACTTAAGATCCAGTAGTAGCTCTTAGTGTGGCACATGGTAACAAAGTACAGGCTCATATTTTCTGCTTTTGAGTTTAACGTATCGATTTTTGACGCTTTGGTACCAAACTTCGTTTCGAGGGAAATTTCCATTCAAATAAATTTCTGCAATTGATTTAAGAAAACATTTCCAACAAAAGAATTTTATACCATTTTCATATTAGCAGTCTTAAAGTGCAATGAGACAAGTGACCACCAGTCTCTATATGTTAACTTGGAGGCGATGGTTAGCTACTCGATCGAATGTGATATGTTAGTCCTTTTCAATACTCTCTAGTCTATATTGGGTTTTTTTAGCTAACATTAAGTGTTAGTAGCAGGAACTGAAACTGTAACATGCGTTGTTTCGACTTGATATTTACTTTTTACTTGACAATATACTATCTGAACGTTTTTATTATGAAATCCATGAGAAACGGCGGCTACAAAAATTCGAATCTCATTTTTCAAACTTTCGCGCGTTTTTATTTAGTATGTGAAATAACACGGTATTTCGGCATTTCCACACTGAGTTACTGTTGACATACATTTTATTTATGTCTGTTGTGAAATAATACTGAAGCGTAGAAGCGTTTGTTAGAAGACAGGTAGCGGAATAAAGGTAACTTGAAAACTAATGCCCAAGTATTTAACACAGGGTAATACAAGATGATTCGTATAGATAGAAGGAGGCAATTAATTGTTGTTTTATGTTATGTGCGGATAAATTTTGTTTATCATATGGTCTACGGACCTATTCAATGGGCTGATTATCAGACGAGAATACATGTGTATACATTCCAAAATATTTCAAAGTTCAGTAAATAAGATAACGGATAAAAAATGGTGAACACCACATGTATTAGCATTATAACAGCAATGGAAATAGAAGCAAAGCATGACGAAATAAAAAAAACTAGCTGTGATGAGTCTTCAAAATAATAAAACAATCACTGCCAAGACTTTCTAAGACAACTTAGCTGTAGCTATGATCAAATTAGAATGCGTCCCAAAAGTTGGGAAATGGCCCCCATTTCATCATACTGTATCTAAAATTAAAATCGAATTCAATTATCAGCTATCTCGTTATCTCTTGTCCAATTACCAAGCTAAGAGTTATTAAAGAAACTGAAATTTCATACATTAATTCCCCTTAATGAATTTGAAAAAAGAAAGAACTACAATTTTAGCAGAATAAAGTGGTACAATCTTTTATTTTGCCCTGTAAGCAGCTAACGAAAAGGCAACGAAATAAAAGATGGTACCACTATATTCTGCTAAAACTGTAGTTCTTGCTTTGTTCGAATAAAGAAACTAAGTTGAAATAATTTCGAATAAAAGCCGTGAAATCAAATAAATTGTATTTATCCTGCAAATATATTCGTTTTTGCTTTGTTTAAACTAGTCAAGGAGACCGAATGTACAAAACAGAGAAGAAACGTTGCCACTGTATAATTATCCTATAGATTTCACTTAGAAATTCAAAAGTCTCATGAAGAAATAAGTAACGGTGAAACGGTCTGTTATAAAATAGAAAAGAAGGATTTTGAGCCATCCACAGAGTTGTTATTCTTGAAAGGAACACCCTAATCACTATTAAGGTTTCTTAGTAGAACGTAAATTACATTGACAATCAATCTTATAAATGCACTCTTGGATAAGTTGTGCAGGCTAAATGGTTCTAATGATCTCATTTGACAAAATAACCTGATCTACAGAATACCCTGCAGCGACTGAGAGTTCATTTCCGTCCAACGCACCCTCAGTGTTATGTACCAGTTGTCCGAAAACAAAACCTTTTACTTCCGGATATATTTTAGAAAGACGAAGGGAAGACTGAATTGAAATCTGTGTAGTACGCTTTAATGCAAAATGAAAACCTACTTAGATTTATTGACCTCAAGATGAGGGACAATAGCCATCAGTGGAGGTTGAAGGTGTCTTCAGAAAGACTCTCATTATGAGACAGTGGTCTTAGAAAACCTTTTCAAATATTTGAAAACAACATTCCTGTCAGCTACTTTCGGAATCATACCAAGCAGTAGGCAGTCATGCATTCAGAACAGAATAGAGCTTCTGGCCACCTCACTGTCCATCAGTTTACTTGTGCGTATGCCATCAAGTAAATGAGTCGTACATAGTATCAACTCCTAATTGTATTTCGGAACACAGTCAAAAAGAGAGAAAAAAGTACCACTAGTTCTGTTCTTATGCACTCTGTAATCCCTAAACATTGGGCTCCAATGTATAATTGCCTCATAGTGATCCATAGAGTCCTTCGAAGTCGTATGAGAGTACTTCGAATACGCCACTTATACATGGTTGAAACATTGGTATTTCAGGAAAACAAACCTGACCTCTGTATCCAATGTCTGTAAATACACTTACTCCTCTTACCGCAGCCAGGGTAGTATTCTTGCTATGGTCTTGTCTGACTTCTGTTGTTTGACGTGTACCTTTATTTTTACTGTTTTGGTAATAATTTTGTATTTTTCACACATATATCGTTTAACACCGCTATATTTTCCACCATTTTATTCATTTTTTTAATGTTCAGGTTAATTGGGTTATTTTCACAACCATCAAGTAACATGAACTTCATTTTCTTAATTTCTTCTGTTTATTACCTTTAAAAGTAATCCTCATATAATGTAAAACATTTTCTAAAGGATAATTCTTAGTACTGAAGTACTAAATCCTGTGTTGAACATACGGCTTGTGAAAATGAATGGTTGAAATGCAAACTTCCTCACTTTTAAGTTTATTTTGTATGTCTCACTTACATAGGTAATTGTATTATACTGAGGTCGCTTAGGCTACCGGAATATACGAATTTATCTAGGCGTAGGATAAATGACTTAAAAAATGACTAGCACAGAAAAAAACAGCCATCACAATGCATACAACAATAAATAATCACACAGTAAGATATTAAGACAGAGCTACAGTTTTGAAAGATAATGTAGTTCAGTGGAAGGAGAGGTTTTTTCCGAATCTCTATTCCCTGAATGCACATTAAATATGCGAAATAAGCATGATTCATCATCAATACCAAAGATGTTTAATATGTTATAACGATAAAGTAAGAATACTCAAAATCGTAGAATTATATAAACAAAATCTAAAAGTAATGTGAGTTCCCTGATATGACTACGAGCAATAAATTGCACTCAAGGCGTCATCTGCTTATTAATACTGTATGATTTTGGGTTATTTCAAATGAAATTGTTCTATTATGGAATCATACTCTATCACTGTGCGCAAATTCTATTCATATGTCATTCAGTTATTCAAAGAGTCCCAAGAAACTAGTGAGAAATTCATTATGGATGGAGTCTTATTATTTAAAAATTAGAGATTGTGTGTAAAACAGATAGTACACTTTCCAGACATCAGGAAAAATAAAAATTATTCAAAATAAAACTATGCATCATTGGAATCTGCCATTCTTGTCATCTCAAGTATTATGGTAATTAAATCCATCTTTTTATTCAAAGCCTCTAGAGACAATTGCGGCAGATTTCGCTATGGTAACTTGCATAAAAAGACAGTTGGTACTTTTTGTGATAGGATATGTTTTAGAAACGGAAAAGCCTAGAGAATCTTCTATGGAAAATCGGGAAAATTATATTAGCATTCATTTTATTGGTAAAATGAAAAATTTTGTAGTGTACTTGGCACACAGTGAAACTGGCTATTACATATTAGCTAAATTTGCATTCTTTCAGGTCTTGAGGTTCTTTTATAACCGTTTTAGTCTTTCTTACTGAAAGCAAAATAAGGATCGGAGATCGAGAAAAGTAAAAAATCTAGTGCTATCTGCCTTAAACTAAAAACACTGACTTAAAAATGTTATAGCATGAATGTCTGACACCGTACCCAGTAACTTCTGAGGAGTACGATTTACTAACTTTGATAGAATTTGTAAACACAAAGTAGCCTTGCTTTAATACCAAACAACGTTATAAGAATATATCCCATTGTTGACACCGATATAATTTAAAAGTCATTGTGACGACACTTGCATAAACCAAATCACTAGTGACTTATGAATTCTAGCTTTCTGTATGTATTTGCAAATAATGAAGTGAGTGCAGTCTCTCGTTATATAGTCTTGTTATCTTACACCATGTTTGTTCTCTACGCCATATTTAATTTATAATAAAATGTGTTTTATACTCCATGTAATCATCACTGAATGGCAAATAAAACTGATTTGCGAGTATGATATGTTGAATGACCAGATAATAACAATTTAGATTCGTTCTTGTATTTTAACTAAACTGTGCTGATTGCTTTCGAGTGAAACATTACGTTTGTAAACAGTTAATGACATACTCTCGTAATTATTCGATTATGACTGATGAGTGAATGGTTGGCCAGTAGAGTCTCTGCTGGATTCACTTAACAGTTTAACTTATATTTGATAACGTGGAACGTATAAAATGTTCCATCCACAGATTATTCATTAATTATTACACATCACATCGTGCGTCGGTAGCACAGTGGTTAGGACTCTCGCCGACTATGCACATGGTCCGGGGTTCGATCCCCTGCCGGCGCACACCCGATATCTATGGTGGCCTGAATTGGGCTACCGATATCCATGCTGAAAATTCCACACTTGTACTGAAAATACGGTGTGGAATCAAGCTGTAAATCAAAATAAATAAAATAAATAAATGTTGCTATATATACACATATGCCTGATAGCTCATTTGTAAAATTTTGTCGGGTCAATTTTACCTTCCTCTTACAAGTCACGTCATTATTAAAGAAGTAGAGTAAGATATAACATAATGCAATTAAAATATGCAAAGAAAAAACAGGTAAACGAATCGATTCGTTTAAACAAGAACGAGAAAATACATATACACACAACATATATATCCACATCAATACGCAGAAACAAAAATGTTAATGACAACAAAAACTGTGTAGTAAATAAATTTCATTCTATTAATTTCTTTTGGAATAATTATTGACACAATTTAATTGAAGTGTGAAAATGGAAGAATAATCATTTAAGACTTCCAATTTTCATTTTGATTCTGGTCAAAGGCAAAATCGAAAAGGCAAGATAGGCTTTAATCAACCTGAAATGAGTTTAGAAATCATCTGCACATCAGCACTAGCATGAAGAACAAGATTCGGATTTCCAACACAAATATTAAGTCAGTCAGTACTTCTGTATGTGTCAGAGACTTTCACTGCACGTCACGAAAAAGCAATTCCAACAGGCTGCGGATGAATTTCATCAACAGTTGCCTTCACTAACCCCATACTGAAGATCAAATGGCCGACTGGCCAGAAAGAATTAGCAACAAGAAACTCTCAAGAAATATGTAGGAGAAAATGGAGACCGATCGGGAATTTATTGAGGAGGCCGTCGAATGACATCACGCGCAATGCAGACCATCACTCGAGTGGAATCCGAATGGGAAGCGAAGAGTAAGTCGTCGGTGTTATGGTGACATAAAGGAGATGGTGCTAAGAGAAGACGATAAGACGTGAACCCGGCTGATGAGGACAGCGGAAAATAGGAGAAAGTGGAGATGTGTTGTTGAAGCCCTATGTTCCACTTGGAACCCAGGGGAATAATGATAAAACAATGTTCATTTGCTCCAAATATCTAAATATTCGTGACAAAACACACGGCATAAAGTCAAGAGTTTATATATGTATATATATACATATATGAGTAGAGATTTTAAATCTGATTTTCTGAAGATTCAAAAAGTAACAGTGAAGTTAATTTATATCCTCTAGCATTTTAGAAACACCTTTAAAAGGTAGTCCAAGTAAACGATATGCTGTCTTGACTGAATACTAAGTAACTACTTGTTTGAATTTCTCTTACAAATGGTGACAATTTTGTGTTTCCTAAGGTAAAGATATTTACACAGTAAATCATTGAATCCTTCACCATGCATTATATTTGTCAAAACTTGCAAAATAATGAAGTCCTTGACTTTTCATTTTTTCAGAAATGGTAATCTTTAAGTTTTTTTCCCTTCACGTTCCTCAGTAGAAGTTTCTGTAGCAGTGTTTATTTTACAGGATGGGGTTGCTAGCCTCATGCCCAACCTTTCCATTTCACCAGCATTATTTCTGGCTTAGCGAGGTAAAGGAGTGCGCCGGCCGGGGATCGAACCCAGGACCATGTGCATGGTCGGCGAGCGTCTTAACCGCTATACCATACAGTAAAGTCTTTTATTCCGTATTACAGTGTTATTTTACGTCAAAGATAAGTTGAACCTTCATTATAAGTCCCAACTGAAAACACTAACGTTGATCAACTAAATATTTCTCTGCTTAGAATGCATAATTGTATAACTAAGTATTTTTTTCAATGGTAAAGAAACAGGTTGGGTGATGAGAGAAAGTGATGTAACTTGAGTCATGATTTGAATCAGTTGTTTCTGGATTAACCAACAAATGTTACATCTAGTGATCTATCGGACCCAGCTGGAGGTAAGGTTTTTGATTCACTGGAATTAATAAGGGATTCGTTCAGCTAATCACCATCACTTTAGCCACTAAGTCATGCATTTTCCTTTCCACTTCATCCATGTTAAATAAGGTAAGGAAACCGGGCAGTCACTTGTTGATATTAATGATAAAGCCTTAAGTCTACAAGCCTAGATATTTAGTGAAGCGTTAATACTGAGGAAAACGAAAGAACACTGACATATACAAAATGAAGATTATATGAAATCTGTGTCGTAGTCAAAAAGTTTCCGTATTTTTTTTCTGTTAACTTGCCGTGTTAAAACTCATCCAACCGTATTTTATAGTCCACTTAAAAATACGAAGGAAATAATTATTAAAACTTCTTGTGCTAATAAATCTGCAGAAGAATACACCTAAATTACCTAATAGTTACCTCAGTAAGTTAATTTTCCAACTGAGATTCGTTTGAAAAGCATTAAAAGCCAGGAGTTACTGGATAGCTGTTTCGTCCTAGTTTAGGACTGTTTGGAAGTGGACATGCAGGACCCCACCGAAGGTCTAACCCCAGCCACGAGGCAAGACGGTGTCCAGTGGCCTATAAATTCTAACTTCTGTTGGTTCTCCGTGGTTTTTAATTGTTCTCTACCTGTTGTCCATTCCTAATCCAACTTAAATTCAGTCAAATACCTAGAATTGAAATACTTTCTCAACGTGCAGCATACATTATGTAACAACAAAGTGACTATCTAATAGACACTGGGAAAGCAGTAATTTTTTTCATGTAATAAACAGTTCCGTAGAATATCTTGTTTTATTAGTTATGAGATATATCATAAGTCACCATCCTTGATTTATATCTGACAGAAACACAACAGACATAGAATAGGATACAGACAGCTTATCTGTATGCATTTCACTTTGTGACCTTTTACAGGAAAATTTATCTATCATAAATTCTAAGGTAACAATGTAAAACTTGAATAACAAGATTAACAACTGTGTTAGTTTATTGGACTAGTCGAAGATTGACCCTTATATAATATTACTTTTGAAAATATGATTATTTAAATGTGAATTCTGTGATATACAACATGAAATATAACATATGTTCTGATAAAAACAAGTTACTTTTCTATAGTACTAATACAAATTGTTCAATTTTAGTAGTTTGTCCATCAAAGTATTTTGCATAAGCCTTTAGCAAAAATAAAATACATAACTTTGCTTGCATATACTCTTATTTTATTTGCTTTTACTACTAATACAAAAGTTGCTGTAGAGTAAGGGTAGTCATACATGAATACTGAGGTGACAGTACCATAACATATTTATTCTCACTGGTGCCTTATTCGGTCAGCATACATTCACAATATTTCAAGTGAACTGAGGAACTCAACTCATGTCCTGAGGTCCTATTTGTCACAATAAATTTTGCAGTTGCTGATAAAACTCGTATCTTGATTAAACGATCTGGAATGTCTGTCACACTAGCAATTCAAATTACAGAATTGCAATTTGAACCTCAGAGATGTGGGCTCACCGTTAGGCGTGTTGCTTAAAGACTACAAAGTACACATCTAAAGAAAATGATGACACTTTCATTATCTTTAACAGTGAAAAGAGTTTGGAGAACATCCTGAACTTCCTCAACAGCTGCCATCCAGCAATTCAGTTCACACCAGAGAAGTAATACGACACAAAAATATCCTTTCTGGACGTACAATTAACAAGACATGAACAAGAGGGAACACTAAGAAGATCCATCTACAGAAAGCCGAAATAGAACGTATAGCTTACTAGCTTTCACAGTTGGATCCCCCTATATACAAAACGAAACCTGATCCGTTCACAGAATCCGCAGGATTTGCAGCCCACACATTATGGAAGAGGAGCTAAACACTCTAAAGAGAATTCTCTTAGAAAATGGCCACCCGGAACGTTTCATCACAAAATCCATGAAACCTAAACCATCAAAACCGCCCACACTCCGCTTCCAAAAACCTTCTCTACCTAAATCCACAATTAAGTGGGGATTCATCGGCAGAAACAGCGAAAAGCCACCTGTTCTGCTCACTGAGGAAAAATTCTCCTCCGCTGAACTTCGACTAACCGTCTACACAAGACCAGTGATTCGCATGAACATAAAGGATAAGCTACCACTGTTGGCCAGCCTCTTCAATGTGCATCTACCAGTTCACTTGCTCGTGTGAAGCTAGGTATGTTGGTCGTGCCCAGCGTTTGCTATCCAAACGTGTCATCGAACACTTACCCACAGTCATGCTTTTATAAAGGAGAAAAAAGGTCCCTCCCCCCCCCAAAGGTCTACTCTGGAACACTTCATTGATTCAGAACACCAAGCAAACCCACAAAACAACTTCAAAGTTATCTACAGAATACGTGGGAATCTTGCTAAAAGAGTACAAATCGGACTTCTTCAAACCGTAAAAGCAGTGGCGATTCACATGGTTAATTCTGAACTCTGCATATAGAATTTTTTTTCCAATCATTAAATCTACAGCAGGCCTGACCCGCTTAACACAAAATACATAATTTCTGTTTTTTCTTTCGTAAAATTGTTGTATTCTCCCCCTCCCAAACCTTATTAAATCTCTACCCCTTATTACCACTGTTATTAACTCGAATCTCGTCCAATTTTATTTGTATTATACTTAACCCTACCAGTTAGATTACGTCACTCAACTTACTTATCTAATTTTATTTTCTACCCGATTAACGCTTTCTTCATTATGCATTATGGTTATCTAAAATTTACAATTTTAATGACACATTTCTGGTAATATTCCTCTTGTTGCTGAGATAATTTACCACATACATGCGATTGTACAGCTTGAGAATGATATCGTCGAAAAGAGTAACTCTTCGCTGAACGCCTTTCCTCTTATATAGCTCAAAGATACTAATATCTATCTCGTAACTAATTTATGCCATTTCAAAACGAAAGACAGGATAAGCTTCAAATATCTCATTGATCATGTAATTTATCTACAGTGCAGCGAAAATCCGTTTACTTTTGAAATTAGATTTTTCCATAGAAACCAAAAAATAAATTCCCTCAAATAATTTTGCAGTATTAATTGATTTATCTCCATCTGAGATCGTGAACATGGACCAAGCTGGCGCAGTTATTTTTCTAACAATCACCAATACCAACTCAATGCAAAGATTCTGAAGTTTACTAGCGTTTAATAGCAGATTTGTTTTATGGTTTTATTAACAGTACTGCTGCTAAATCTTATAGAGTTACACACTCCGCTTTCTACACTTTCCTATACTGTTTTACAACTATAGCCAGAATAAAACTCAAGGATTGAAATTAAAATGATTTTTGAGATTTTAAAGCAATTTTTCAAAATGCCTTTGCATCGAAATTTTATTTGCAAAAAATTAAAAACATGTCAGATTCAAGTAAAACTTTGATTTCTGAGAATAACAACTTGCAAGCCTGTCATCATTAATAATTAAAATGCATTTTTACCTGGAAATAAGCAGCAGTGAGGTGAATAACAAAAAATATTCAATAGTTAGGGGAATAGCGAATAAATAACATGAATTTCTGTCTTAAAATTTGCCAAATTTCAGGTAAAATTAATTGGCCCGAAAAATGTTAACTTTGAGTCATTGCTATAGCACTAATAACTCGCATTAGGTGAGTAGGCTTAGACGATTAATTCTTTATTGATATCACAATTATTTGCAGAGTTCTTAGAGTTCACTGTTTGTTAAACAGGCGATGTAACATTACCTGTTAACTTCAGCAGTTAGCTTCAAGGGTTGAAAGAGGAAAAAGTCATTTATGCTTGTTTATTTATCTGGATCAGTTTTATAGATCTCTATTAATACACAGAATTCTTTCATAGATTCCGATATAGAGTCTTTGACTTAGGTGATAGCTGAAGGTCATACGTAGGAAATCTGTTTACACTATCCAGATTCAGTAGTCTGAAACCGACTACATAATGATGGTCTTCCCAATGATATTTAAAACCACTGCCATTATTTCAGACTCTGAAACATTAGCAACTACTTTAGTGGGCCAAACCAGCATCTTCTGGGGGGATGTGTGAAGTTTTGGTTATTGTTGAAATTCACAATGATTCCTTCATTGGCAGTGAAGCATGCTGTCTGTGGCCTATTATTTCCTCTATTTCTTCGAAAGGCAAATAATACCTAAAAAATAAAGACGTCAGTGATATGGAAGTGGCCTTTTGTATCATTGATAAATGACTGATTAAATGCGACTTCAATAAGCATAAGAGGCCTTAGAACTGGTTCCAACAGTCACAGTCTCATCTCCTCTTCGCTATACGATCTCTTACTTGTCATCGTCACATCGACGAACCGCTCATCGCTTCCTATTTGGATCCCACTCCAGTTATGGCCTGCATTACGCGCGATGTCATTCGATGGTCTCCTCAATGTATGCCCGATCCACCTCCATTTTCTCTTGCATATTTCTTGAGCAATAGGTTCTTGGTTGTTTCGTTCTTCGCCAGAGTTTATTGTTGCTAATTCTTTCTTGCTAGCCGACCATTTGATCCTCAGTATGGAGTCAGTGAAGTCAGCTGTTGATTAAAGTCTGCAGCGGTCTGTTGGAAATCCTTTTCATGACACGCCAAGTTCCTGACCCACATAGAAGAACTGACTGACTTCATATTTGTGTTGGAAATCCGAATCTTGTTCTCTATGCTTAGGATTGTAAAAGATTTCCAAACTGGCTTCAGACTGATGAAGTTGTATCTTACCTTTCCGACTGTGACTGGCTTTGAAATCATCCGTTCCGCCGGCCTTTGGTTGAAAGCGTCCTTCCTAGATTAGTGAAGGAATATCCTCTGTCAAATTTCTCACGTTGATAATGATTGGTGTTGGTTGTTGTTGCTGTTGCTTGGTTGTCTTATCTTATTCTTCTGTATATACATCTGAAGATCTGTCTTCGCTGCCTCTCCAGCCAGTTTGTTGCTTTTCGCCTGTAAGTTTTCGAGTTTATGTGACATAAGACAAAAGTCATCCACACGCGAAACCCAGATCTTCTAGAGTCTTCTCATCGTTCGTCGAGTGTATTTTTGTATCCTCGTTCCCCACACTCTGATTAATGGTCCAAGTCAACACAATGAAGAATATCATTGGTGATAATAGGCAGCCATCTTGTCTTTCTCCTCTATTCACTCCAGATGCCTCACTGAGTTTCCTGTTGTGGAGCACCTGACATGTGCCACTGTCATATAATCAGCTGCCGATTGACGTTGATAAAGATTTGGAACTGCACTCCGTGGTGTTGAAGCAGTTTCCGAATTAGCTCTTGGTCAACGCTGTCTGTCGAAAGTTTTTTGAAGTCGATGTAGTTTAGGTAGGTGTTTGACTGCCATTCTATGCTTTGTTCGATGACGATGCGTAGAGCTGCAATTTGATCGGCACACGATATGCCTTTCCTGAAACCAGCATGTTCTGAGCTGGTGGAGTTCTGTATCCGGTGCAATTTGTTCTCTCGAGGACGATGTGACTTAATACTTTACTTGGCGTGGACAAGAGCACTATTCCACGCTATTTCTAGCACAGCCCTAAGTCTCCGTTCTTTGGCAATTTGAGGAGGTAGCCCTTCTTACAATCAGTTGGTACCTTTCCTTCTTTCCAAACCTTTTACAGTAGTGGTATGAGGGCACCTGTCATAGTCTCTGAGTCCGTTTTCAGTGCTTCAGGGGGAATTATGTCTTGTGCTGCCACCTTCCTGGCCGGTATTCAGTAGCTTGATCGCATTCAGGATTTCTTCTTTCTTTGGAGGAGTGATGGCCGCTGGCAAGCAGTCCTGTGAGTGCTGTTGGTGGTATTTCTGGGCGAGTTGCAGGTGATGGTCGATTCACCAGTCATTTGAAGTGATCAGCTCATTGTTGTATTCGTTTCTCCTCCTTGATGATCAGCTTACCTTGAACATCTTTTATCGGTTTCACCATCTGGGTTGGTCTCTTCCCTGATAGAGATCTGATTATCTGATATTATGTCTTGAGGTTTCTTTACATGGGGGCTGCCTGTCCTGCTTCAGTTGCCAGCATATTGTAGAACTGACTTTTGTCTTTCCTACCACTATTTTTTACTTCTTTAATCAGTGCAGTGCACATTGAACTCAGCTTCTCTTTCTGTTGTCCATCTTTGCATTGAGTCATCTTCTCTTTCACCATACTCCCTCCTCTCTTCTATTAGCTTCCAGGTATCCGTTGAGAGCCATTCCTGGTCATATCTCTTCTTTCTTCCTTGAACAGTTGTAAACGATTCCTTGAACGTCACTTTCAGAGAGTTAGTTCCGATGTTCTTCCCCACAAGTTTCCTCACAGATTCTCTGGAGTGTGTCCGACTTCGCTCTGATATCTGTAGTGAAAGCATCCTTTGCAGTTTTGTCCTTCAGCCCTGTTTCTGAATGTTGAACTTGAATTGCAGTGGACTGTTTTCAGTTGTTTTCAGGGATTTCAGCTTCACCTTGAAGGTTCTTTGAACTAGATGATGATCTGAGCCCACATCTGCTCCCCTTCTCGACTTTGTATCCAGCAGGCTGGCTGTGTCTCCACTTCCTTGAGATTGATATGAAATCTATTTGGTTTGTAGTATGTCCGTCAGGCGAAATCCATGTTGCTTTGTGTATTTCCTTGTGTTTGTACACGCTCGCTCCGATCACCAAATCATTAGAAGAGTAGAAGTCTGCGAATAATTCTCCGTTCTCATTCATTTAACTAGCCTCACAACTCATGATGAGTCCTGTTCTTGTATTATCAGCTCCCAGTTCGGCTTGCATTCATATCACCTATAAGGATTTTGATGTCACCATTTGGAATATTGTCCATTACTGTTTGTAGTTGTCAGTAAAATTCTCCTTCTTTTCTTGTTACACGTTGCTTGTAGCACTGTGCGTAGTATTGGGTAATTGTGAACTTCCTTTCTGTCTTTTGAGTTGAATCTTGCTTACTGAAGCTGGAGTTCCTCAGGGTGCTGTTCTCTCACCGTTTCTCTTTTCCTTCTTCTTACATGACTTACCTCAATCAGACGAAATCAACTTCGTCAAATACACAGATGACCTGACTGTTTCGCTTCCCGTTAAGTCTCAGTCAGACTGTTTCATATTAAATAGCTTCCTGTCGGACATCAGTGAGTGGTCTCAACTAAATGGCCTCATACTGAATCCCTCAAAATGCCAGACTATTGACTTCTCCTTTAGGCATAAACGAGATCTATAAACACTAGTAAGTACTCATGAAGATTGTTGCATCGAGGGGATTAAAATTGAAACTAAGTCTAATGCAAAATACCTTGGTCTAGTTCTATCTTCCGATATTACTTGGTCATCTCATATCCTAACGATTTCTAAGAAAGTGTTCTGTCTAACCTACTACATTAAGAAACTTAGACTATCTGGAATCACCCAACCTCTACTTTCACAATTTGTCAACTCTCGTATCTTACCTATTCTGTCTTACTGCTCCCCATTGGTCTTTCCAGGGCTACTGAAAAAGGACTATACCATCCTGAGAAGAATGTTGAAGGTAGTTAGTAGGACTAGCGGTGTAAAACTCAGTCAGCTCGTCACTACACTGGTTGAAATGCATCTGAATACATGCGAAAAATGGTCTAAAACCATACTTTCCGACCCCCAACACCTCCTCTATTCCCAACTCTCTCCCTGGATCTCATCAGGTAGAACCACAAATCAGTACAAAATAATATATGCTCGTACAACCAAGTGCACGAACTCAACGACACCATATTTGGCCCGTTTTCTAAGTGACAGAGACAATGTTAAGCGCGAAACCTATGACTTGCTTTGTTGTTAATATCATAATTTTGGCTCTTTTATTTCTCTCTTATTTCTATTCTATAATGAACAACTTCTTAAACATACTTAGCTACCTAAATTATTAACATTGGCTTACTTTCTTGTATTTTACTCGATTTCTTCTTTTGTTTATCTACTGGTTCCGACTATATTAGCACTATGAGTAGTACAAAATTGTCCTGTCATTAACCATCATGTAATATTAGTTTTCTGGTTGTTTTTTGTTCGACAATATTAACTGACGATCTTTGTTGTCAACGCCATTATCACTATCTTAAAATTTTGTATTATGCAGGATAACTCACACTACCACTACAAACACTGCATTACAGCTGACAATAAAAATCCCGAAATGTTATTCAATGATTGTTTAGTGTTGTTCAATCAAATTAACTGATCATCTTGGCGATAAACATTCTTAAATATCATTTCATAACTTCTTGTATGATTATAGCTTTACTGTCACCACGCATAAACATATCATAGCTTCCACTACCCAATACTGAGATATTATTTATTATGTTGTTTATTTTCCTATCTACTTTTTGGTATTTTTTCGCATTTTTTTTGTTATTTTTGTGTCTTTTTGTTTCTGTTTTTGTTGTTTTCACATTTTTTTCGAAATACTCCTTTTAAATGTTTGATAAAATTAGATGCAATATTGTAGATATGTGCTGAAAATTCCACACTGTACCACTAGTACTGTTTCTGGAATAAAGCAAAATTATTATTATTATGATCCTGGACGAAATTGGTTCCCACTGCATTAGGGCCCTAGCTGCCCCTGGGGACTAGATCGGAGTAGATTACTGACTCTCCAGTTGACAATGTTGATAATCCACATCCATTCCATCTGCTCTTGCGGATGCCCAGAACTTCTATGCTATATCTTCACATATAATTGGCTACCTGAGAAGCCTTTCCAGCTCCGTACTTTGTACGGACATTTCACGTCACTATCCCTATGCTTCCAAACATCGGGAGAAGACACATCGGCTGGCTAACTGGCTTCCCGAAGGCTTTCACCAGCGGGCTTCATTTTACCTTTCCGATTGCAGCGAAGAATACGATTATTATTTGAATTTTTTGTATTTTTACTATATTCTGGTATGTTGAAGTTTCTGTAGTGGTTTGATATCTTTTGTGGTATAGGGTTTCTAGCCCAAAGTTAGATCCTCCTTCTTTACCCAGGCTCAAGGCCGGCTAGAAAACTAGCCATCCAGTTGACTAGGCGAGGTCCATACCCAATGATAACAATTTTAAATCTTTCTCAATGGCCGTTTACTGAATTATATACATATAATCTACAAGGGGAAAGCTGGCTGAATCATATCTAGAAACGTATTCATTCAGTTTCCTGTCACTGATATGATACAATAAAAATCAATCCAACAATGCTTCAATGAGAGATAAATTTCAAAGTAAAACTCTCACAATGTACTCAGAAATGTGTACACATGATTCTTTGTGTTATTTTTTTCACAACTTTCCGAATTTTGAATAAAAAGAGGAAATTCTCTTTTGAATTTAACCATATTTCTCAATGCATTGAATCTTCTATATTTTTTGGAAAATAAACTATTATTTTTCAAATTTTCTTTTAAAATTTAAATGTTATGGCTGAACAATAAAGTTTCTGTTTTTCTTCGTACACATGAATTTAAGGTTAATGCTTTATATGTAGTTCAACTTTTCAGGTCTTTTGTATTACGTAAGAAAACTTTACTTTTTAATTAAGCAGTTTCACTTTTTCAACAGTCCGTTTGTTCAGTCAGCAAAATGTCAAAGTGTTTAAGAACACTATTATAGTATTTTAATAAAATCGACTGTAGTTTATATCATGAAATTATTTTCAATATATAAGACATCAGTCTTTGTTGTCTTGTGCAATTTACTAAGTCCAATTCTTGCAAAAACCAAAACTGTTGGTTGATGAACTCTTTGTGAAAATATGTCAACATTATTCACAGGCCTTATTTTCTAAAATTATTTTTCAATAATAGCTGACAAAACTTTCAATTATGATTGCCTAATTTAAACTGAGGCTTCATCAGTTACTACTGAATACCGTGAAGTGTGAATAGGTTCAAATCTGTATTATTCTCAGTGCTTTAAAGCAAGTTATAAGTGTTTAAGTATAGTCAAACACGTTCACACTAATCACAACTCTCACTCTGTTACACAGAGGTTATACTGTGTATATTGTTATCTACTTGAGTAAAACCAAGTGTTCTAAAATAATTACTAAATTTTAGTGAGTAGCTGTTAAAAAAGATGCTAATAAGTTTACAGTCAGTGTGAGCATAGAACTTGGGCACTATGGTAGAATATTATTCCATATTAGATTAGTTTATCTTAAATATCAAACAGTGATACAGTATAACTCCATAATGGATAAGATTTTATTTTGATAAATCACACAGTGTTGTACAGTTATATTATGGAGTTATACTCTACCACAGTGCCCAAGTTTTATGCTTATATCAGTGATACAGTATTAATAACTGCATGATGCTTCGAGCACAAATTATTGCTCACTGTCATATCAATTTAGTCACACGGTTTCACAATTTGTCTTATATATATATATATATTCCCTCTCTTTCTCTCTCCCTCTCCAACTTCTTGTTGTTTGTTGCCACTTTGCATATCTCCGGTTTAGGCGTTGAGTCATTTCGATTACGTATGTGCGGCGCTGAATCGATTTTGCACAAAATATGGTGTGACAGGGTGAGAGTATTAAGAAGTAATATAGTTAAAACTTAGTTCCCTTTATGAATTTAGACAAAACAACAAGGTGTAGTTTGTCTGAATCGTGTAATGTATTTGTGTAACACATTTCAAACAATCTGATCACACACGGACTTGTCATAGTAATATATATGAAATTAATAAAGAGTTAAGAGGTGAGAAAATAGACTTAGGACAAGTTAAAAGGACATATTGAAGGTCAAAATAACAATGAAGATCACTAAACCAAATAAGAGAGGTAACAGTACATTTACCCTGTCTCGCATCAAAACAAGGTTTACAGGAAAGGTTTAGTGTGATGACATACTGTTTTTGAACGCATAAAGGTGGTTCAAACTCCCTAATTTCTAGGGCTTCAAAAGACTTCCGGATACTCAGCAAACCCTTTTTATAGATAGGTTTAGAAGACGCGTAAACATCAATTTTATGTCCTGTCTCTATAATATGTCTCGCAATAGAGGAGCTAGGTCACCTTTTCTAACTATTATTACGTTCTGGGGATTCTATTTGGTTCTGAAGCCATTCAGGAACATATTATGAAGCCCTTACCTGAACAGATCGGTGAGTCCTCCCTATGTATGTATGGCCACACTTACATTGAAACTGGTAAATACGGTGGAATGTGACATCATTTTTCGCATGTTCTGAGGGCTTAGCTGGCCTCTTTTGTACCGATAAGGCCAGAAACTGTAATAATTAAGATACTGTTCTGTCCGGATAGGTTTTTCTACAAATAGATCGCTTTATCGATCCAGCAGACTGTCGACTAAGCAGTATATCTAGGAAAGACAAACAGTTATCTTTCCCTTCTACAGACGTAAGTGATGTGCTATTCTGAACTTCATCCATTCGATTTAAAATTGAAGTAACAGAAGATGTCTTATCACTTATGAATACATCGTCATCGACATATCTTCTATAAAGTGGTGCATTTTCAATTAAGTCTTCCGATAAACTTTCAATATACGACGCATAGATATCTGATAAAAGGGGTCCCAAAGGATTTCCCATAGCTACACCATCGACCTGACGGAAGCAATAGTTAATTGGAGAGAGAGAGGTTACTCTCTGAATCTTCGTTTATCGGTTCAACGACACACACATGCAATCGAAATGACTCAACGCCTAAACCAGAGATATGCAAAGTGGCAACAAACAACAAGGGGAAGTTGGAGAGGGAGAGAGAGAGAAGGAAAGAGAGGAAATATATATAAGACAAATTGTGAAACCGTGTGACTAAATTGATATGATAATGAGCAATAATTTATGCTCGAAGGGTCATCCAGTTATTAATACTGTATCACTGTGTGATATTTAAGATAAACTTATCTAATATGGAATTAAGTTTACAGTTCACTATGAATACATGAAGCTTTCTGTGCTGTATGAAATTCATAAGGTTAGATCCAAATACTCCGACTTTAATTAAAATCTTCTTAGCAGGATTAAACAAACTAGCTGAGTGATTTCATGCAACATCACTTCATTCTGCAAACCTGTGCTTGTTAAGATACAATTGCTGCTAATAAAAAGGCGCCTATAATTTTGAACTTCGGTCTGAATAAAAGATTGAATATTTTTCACTGAGTTTCATTTCTACTGTCAATTTTTTTCATGATCTTGACAGTAAAAATTGATACTGAATTCAAAGTCTTGCTAATGAGCATACTTCATATTCATTCTCAGGACTTTTTTATTGAGTCTTATCTAAAGTAGACAATTTCAACATAAAGAAAAGAAAAAGTGAAATGTGTTTCTTTTTGTGAAAAACACTTGAAACCTTATAAAACTTTACAATGGATTCGTAAGGAGAGCAGTCCTGAAGCAATGGTGATTGTACTTACTCTTGAAAATCTCTACAGATGGTCATCCTTTGTTCCCTGAGCAGTAGAACTATACGTTTTTCAAAAATTTTCTTAAGTGCAAATAAAGCAACAATTGTTTACAACATTAAGACAGTGCAAATAAACATTCCGTGTTAAAGCTAATCGTAAATTTATTAATGCTGTTTTGGAGATAACTCCAGCCATCCGTCTATCACTATCCTTTTCCTGTTTATTTCTGATGTTTATTTTGTAGGCTGAATAACATTTTGTATTTGGGTAAATGAGTACAAAAATATTAAAGTCAAACAGAGAACTAAGGAATTCAGTTAACTATACATAGAAAAACACAGAAATTTATTTTCATTACTATTTCTGTTTTTCTTTTTATTATTCATAATTCTTTTAAAAGGAGAAATGATTATCTGCTATACGGGTTCATTCCTCTTGTTACACTAATCATCTGATGACCTTGTCATCTTTTTACTTGACAGACGGTTGTATTAGTCCTTGCAAGGTCAAGCATAGTTGTATTGCTGAATTGCATGTTTAACTGAGTAACATATCCAGCTTACAGGGAACAACAATAATGTGAAAAACCGTGTCAAAGAAAATAGATTACAATACTGACATATATTTGCATTTGAACTAGCAGAATTTATAAGCAGATAAGACAAGACGTCTAGGGTTTTTTTGGTAAAACTACTGACGTTACCCAAATCCACATATTAGCGTTTAGAAAACTACAGACTGAGTGAAGAGATATTTAGTTTCCGTTATATATATATGCTGGTTTAATAGTGCTAAGTTTGTTAACACTCATATGAAAGCTGTGACAGTTAGCCAACAAGATTTGGCTAACAATATAAGCGTAGAAATAATTATGATAATTAAAACAAGCGGTTTCTCGATTAATTTTTGTATGGTGAAGAGTATAAAGGTTAGACGAGTTACCAAATTATTTTAATTGATTCTATAAGAACAATTATGGGTGAAATACAGAAACTAATAAGATAGTCAACATAACAATAAAAAGTAAATAAGACGGAAGTTTAGCCAGGTTTTGCATTTGTTTGAAGATAAACACTCACAAATAGCAGCGAATTACATTAACAGATTTATTATGTTTGTAAACTGATTAAACTGCTCATAATATTTGTTAAAAATGTGGATGACATCAATGATGATGAGGAGAAAACGAAAATTATAAGCTGCTGAAATGTTAACACAAAACTATAAGAAGTAGTTTGTTTTTATAAATTGTAATGTGAAATATTCTTTCGTTGTAAGAATATGTTCATTTATACTGTAAACTAATTTGCTAATGCAAAACACTTCTTTAACAAGAAGTTATCTGTTATTTTGAACACAGCCAACTTGTTTTTGGCCTATAAAGTCATAAACGAGTACATGCATAACTGCTGAATCAACTATCTTTGAGTTTACATGTAATATATATTTCAAACTTTTGTATGTTGTTGATAGTCGTACATTGGATCGCAGAAGTCGTTACAGCATTCACCATGTATGTAGTAACAAATTTTACCAGCGTTTTGTTCTTAGTCACCTTCTGTGGCTGAAAAGTAATACGAAAGGACCTACAGAAAATTTCCTCCGTATAATAACTGCTATTTAGTGCATGATTTTTCTAATGGTATCTAACATGTGATATAATAAAAGACAATCTGTTTTTCGAAAGTTAGTAGAATAATACCGAAACCTTTTCTAAGTCTTGAACAAGGGAAATCCAAGAACCTGTTTAAGCTATTTATTTACGTGAAAATGAGTAGATAAAGTAATTTGCAAATCCACGTTTATTTGTTTATTTGGTTTTCGATGTAGAAATGATGTAGAAATATTCAAGTAGTAGATTTATTTTGGAAGATTGTTTTGAAAGTTTGACAGCTTCTTCCTTGATTTTTAATTTAACATACGTGAACATAAAAAATTATGAAGCTTTATCATACATTTTTAACACGAATAAACTTATAAAATTAGAGGTGTGCCTCGTGCTGCATACTGTACATAAGTGCTTCTAGAAAAATTATTCAGATTTCAGGCTTAGTTTCCGGAGGATCAAATGTTTTGAAGATTCTAACTCAAAACAACCGGATGTTTTTATGCATACTGAATAATCACATTTAATGCAATTAACTACGAAGAATCAGTGTCTATTTATTTCAGTAAAAACAAACACATACTGAAGCGTGAATGTTGATTTTGTGGAGATTTTATCGATTTTAAGGGGAGCTTCCGTCCATCACATCGGATAGAGTAACAGATACTTGCAGATGATACTTGATGATGATCGCGCAAACTACAAGTTGACGAAATTTCGATTTCGTGAATCATTCAACTCCAAAAAAGTTATTGAATGACAAAGTGGTGGTATCACAACCCTTAGATCAAGAGTTGAATCTTTGTTGAGATAGTGGGTTGGGATTGTTGAAGAGTAACAGGCAAAGATAAAGCAGATACACGTTACTCCCTTGTACTCAATAGTTCTATGACTTATATCTGTTCATGACGAAGTTTACTTTGGAATGTACTTGGATATATTAAAATACCGCAGACTATGCTTTTCAGTGTAAAACATCTCCATGAACATGATTCAGTTCCTTGATAATCATTTTTATGCGGAAGTCTAGGAATTCTTTTCTTACTGAATGTTCAAACTCACTTTTTGTTTATGAGTAACCTGTCACAGATTGCTTTTCATCTCATTAAAGCGATTTTCTTCTATGGATAAAAGACACCACTTTTCATTTGCTTCATTTTCATCTTATTTAATGATCGATTATGAAGGTTTAATAAAATAAAATAAAATAGAAGCTATACAATCAATCATTTAGGCATCGAATAGGCGAGAGGAATAATATAATAATGATAAGCCCAAAAGAGGTGTCATATATATATATTTATATATGAGAATTGATTTTTTTCACATTCTCTTGAAGCGTATAACTTCTGCTGTAAGGTACATTCATCTATACAAACAGACATGCGTATCACACATCATGTGCTTCCTTTACAGTAACTTAGATAGAAAAGTGTTTTGACGTTATGCAGAAGTTTGAAAAGGTTATGACAATTGCCAGGTAGATATTTTGTTTTGGAAAAAATCAGGCACATTTGTATCTTAATGCTATAAATACGAATGAAAAGATCTTACGGGTTTTTTGATGCCTTAATAGTTACTAATTCCTTTCCACTTTATCCACGCCTTTCGTTGATTTCCACATACGGAATAGAAGAGATTCGTTCACAATGTTGTTTTTTCTCCATTTGTCAGACTTTGTATAATTTAACTTTTGTTGAAATTTTTATGGAATGAAGACATGTTAATATGTTGAAAGTTTTGTAGACCATAAATAATTGTAAATGGAAAATACTAACTTCTTATTCAATTTAAATTTTTGATGTTAAAAGCTATTGTTAAGTACTAAGATGTTAAATTTAAGGTGGGTGGTTATCTTTTGAATTTTAAAATATTCAAGCTAATGTGGACACAGAAACCTTATGTATATATATGCATAAGCATAAAGAGAATGCATTCGAATGCCTACATTGATTGTTACTCTGCACACCTCTTTGCCACGAAAGTAACAACAGCTGCGACTGTGACTGACAGAGCTAAGCATCTAGTTACTGGGATAGAAGACAAAAACAATGGAATTAAAATCACTTCAGACCACTCTTGAATCAAATAATGACCTGAAAAAGTTAGTTAAAAAGTATATGAAAAAAGAAAAGAGAAGAATGATGCCACAATTCCTGTTAATATTTGGGTTAATTTTCTAGTGCTTCCTTGTCGCTAGAATACCTCATATGGAATAAGCAGCATGCTCAGAAATTAGTACAGTATGGTGTACTTCTGTGTGACAAATACTTTGCGGTAGCGACTCTTATAGGCCAAGGAGAGTGGTAGGAGAAAACGAGCAAGTTTACGTATATAAACTAAAATGTAGTGATTATGATTTTGTATATGCAATAGAAATTCCCGAAGATTGAATGACACTGAATTGATTCCGATAAGTACAAGGTTCTGTTGAAAGCTTTTGGTTCATTAGAAAAACATTGAGTGCAGTAAGTTTAAATAGATGATACGGCATGATATTACTTGGTGTATGTCAAGTTCTTGTAAACGGATAAGACACATTAGTATCAAAAATATTCATCTCTAGGTATCAATCTGATTATTCTTATCAATAATGTCAACAAATATTTTGTTGACTTTATCAATGATTTTAGGTATGTATATAAATAAAACTTCAACTGACACACTTAAGATTTGCAAAGGTGAACCGTATTAAAATCACCTTATAATATTTGAAACATGCGCGCAAATTATATGAACTTTTTAACCTTTGCAATTTATTTTACTTCACATATACGTTCCCAAAAGTACAGGTCTTCTTACTAAAACATTTATGTCACCATGACATTCTGACTTATTTATTAAAGAGTAACATAACAAAATTAATAATTCTGTCTTGAAAACAATTTCCAACTCAAATGTAATTGAACAAGACTTCTGAATATGAGCGGTGACCTTTTTATTTATAAATACCTTAGATATATTTGATTCGCCTTATTTCCCTGAGGAAGTTCAAACCAGTTTGCGCAGCTGTGTGTTTAATTATCGCCGGGATTTCTACAAATTAAAGCTTTAAATGTCTTTTTTAATTTGGCACCCATTTTTTGGGTCTCTTAGATAGAATAGTGATAAAAGTTCATGTAAATCAAACAAAAGGCATTCAAGAAACATGTTTAGATGACTTGTATAACCTCATGTGAAAAAATAGTTGTCGTAGTTACTCTGTATGGCTTTAATCATTGTTCGTGCCTCAAGATGATTTTTTGCAACAATTACAAGGTGGAGTGTGCTGATGAGCACTGAAATTGCTGAATTCACTAGGAATATAAAGTTTTGTTGTTTTTATTTTTCCTTCACGTTCCCCAGTGGAACATAGGGCTTCAAACTAGTGGCTTGAAGTTTCTGTTTATTTTACAGGATGGGGTTGCTAGCCTCATCTCCAACCTTTCCTCTTCACCAGCATTATTTCTGGCTTAGCGAGGTAAAGGAGTGCGTCGGCCAGGTATCGAACCCAGTACCATGTGCATGGTCGGCGGGCGTCCTAACCGCTGTGCCACCGACGCACAGGAATATAAAGTATATGTGGTTTATTACTTAAAACATAATTGAAACGACATGCATACTTCTGATCAGTCTGAGTGCAAGTAGACCATTCACAGCGAACATTAATGTTTACTCGACAGGTAACTGTTATCTGAACCCTACCTGTTTCATCTGTTTAGGACACTTCTCATAAGCTCCGTATACTAAATGATCAATTTTTGGTAGTTTATCCAATCCCAATCGCTCGAATTATGAGCAAAAATGTCGACGATTTGGTAATACCTTTAGAGCAATTAACCAACCAGAATTACCTAAGTAGCAATTTTGAGTTCCAAAGTGATTTTATTTCACCTCATTTAATATTAACAATAACAAATAATGATAATCTTGATAAAAATTAATATTTTATAAAATCATGACTTGAATTACGCCACAAACGGTTCGGATCCTAAGCAAGTAGGGAACATACGCTATTCACAGATTGAAGTACGGCATAGTAGTAAGTACAAGTGAACACGAAATCTAACCATACAAATTTTTAACGATTACCATTTTCAAGTATCTGAATAATGAGTAGGTATCACGAAACCTGATAAGTTAATCCGTCTTGCTTCTAAAGATAACATTCCTATGGTTTAATTTGTGTACAAGTCTACTTAATGAGTGATGAGAATAATGAATTTCGGGGATTTTCACAAAGTTCGATCAGAAAAACCTTATATCCATTAATTCTGACAGTACATTTCAATAATATTTGAGATTCATTTGAAACGTATGTCGTTTATTCAGAGTTATTAAGGCCTGTTTTATCATGTGAATTTTCCGTTATTAAAAAATGTTTATACTTCTCAAAAACGTTTATTTTTTAACTGTCATTTTCATCGCTAACCCCAAACGTTTTAGTTGGCATAAGTCAGTAAACTTTTTCGCATAATGGTTTACTTAGATCTATTTAGACCTCGCTTTAAAAAAGTAATCAGGTAACAGGTCAAAGTTCATCTTATGGAAAGAATCTTATAATCTGACTGGATTTTAGCCTGACTAGTGAATGCAGCTGAAGTATGCCTTACCAGCATAATGCCTTAAAAGAATATACTTCCTTATCCCCTTATACTAAATGTTATGTAAAAATATTAGGATGAATTTATTTTATTCTATTCTACGGATCCAATCATTAAAGAGTTCCCTCATTTTTTTAACCCATTTTAGGGATTTGAATAGGTTTAGCCGTAGTTGTCAAAGAAAATGAATACAAATGCAACTACATTGATTTTAAAGTGGAACATAAAGGTGATGAGACCCTTCAAAAAGTAAAATAATTTACAACTACAATAGTTGCATAGCTACCACTTGCAAAATTATTTGGACTGCCTTATCGTAAAACTTCTGCATATTATATTTAAGCTTATATAATCCTTTCTTTACACAATCTCTTGAGATTTAACGCTAACAGTTGAAAGAAGCCAACTAAAGTAACCCATTCACTTTCAATAAAACCATAATTAGACATAAACAATGAATTTTATGAATCATCTTGCTAGTATTTTCGTTCCTTCCTTATATCAATTCCATAACTTGTCGTTGTGCATCAAACACATTGTATGTTAAGTTATTCCCTGTAACATTAACTGCATGAAATATATGATATCCTGTTGAGTACCCAGTTGAGTTGAATATCTTTCCCTGCTAATTTAAAATTGAGATTATCTTCACTTCCGTGCGTGTACATGTATTAATATATTATTTATTGCTCCCTAGGCTTACGAGGGGATTATAGAGCTTTAGCAATACATCTCCACCTCGTTCTACTTTCTCCTGTCTTCTTCACCTAAGCACATGACTGCCCATAATCTCTCATCTCCTCCTTCCACGATCTGCCCCATGTCAACCTAGGACGACTCAATCGTCACTTCCCATTCCTACTCCACCCAATAACCTGTCGTGTGTCGCAATCAACAGTCCCTTCAGAGTGTGCTTGATTCATCTCCACTTTCTCCTCAGTATTTGTTGAGCAATAGGTTGTTCGCTAGTTCGTTCCCATAGCTTATCATTGCTAATTCTTTCTCGCCGGCCATTTCATCTTCAGTATGCAGCCAGTGAAGACAGCTGTTGATGAATGTCTGCAGCAGTCTGTTGGAAATGCTTTTCATGAAGCAGGTGTCAAATTACTGACTGACTAAACATTTGTGCTGGAAATCTGAATCTTGTTGTATATTGTGGCTGAGTGTAGAAGATTTCCAAACTTGTTTCATGTTGATGAAAGTGTACCTCACCTTTCCGATTCTAGTTGGCTTTGACATCTTCAACGGTTCCGGCTTCTTGTGGCTAAAACGATGCTGCCTAGATAAATGTTTACGTACTCGTATTTATTAATAGGCTGATCTAGGTCTCGTTTGTATCCCATCTGAAGGCTTCGGAATATAAAATTTTAAATTATATTTTTGGAACCGGAGAAATTTATCATATGACGGAAACAGAATTTCACTAGAAAAAGATGACGAAGCATTGTATTTAGCGGAAACGTAAAGAATTTTCTGAAAATTTGTAATATAAAGAATGCGTCTTGAACAATTTCACTTTGCAAATGTCTTATTCAAACTACTAATTTTAGTAAATAAAAATTTTTTCTTCTATACACTTAGTGAGGCTTGAATGACTAATATGTTGATTGTTTGAAGATGAGAAATACATGTTAGGAACTTCCTTAATTTCAATGTGACACTGAAGTTGAAGCGGTCCTTTCAAAAAGAACTAAACCCAGTGGTCAATAAAACTGCATAAAGTTATAGTAATTTTCATATAAATGTTGATATGGTCCGTGAAATTGGAAAACGAAAGAAATAGTTCTGGATATTGTTCGCCTATCCACAGCAATCCGTTAAAGTTGACTTCAGCAGGCTGACAACTTAATTGTTGAAGACAAAATAAGTTATAAATGACGAAAAACATAAACGAATTCCTGCAGTTAATATCCCCAGCTTTTGTCTCAGTGAAATCTACTCAAATCAATCCATTCTTCAAAAATAACTTTAAAAAAGCTTGATGATACTCATGAATTCAAAACTAATTAACTACCTACTACTTCAAGACAATCTCAGAGAGTCTTGCAATCACCTGACAACGCACTCATTTTCTAAATGGATATAATAAAGAATGGCGGGAGAAGAAATATATCAGCACCTAGTATGATGTAATGTTGTCCATAACCATGACAGCTAGGTAATACCACGGTGACTGCAGTGAAATGATTACCTAGTTAGCAGTCAGGTCTCGCTGCTCAGTTAGTAGAGAGTTGGTAGTTAAAATCTTTCCACAAAGTAAAATTTTTTCTCACCTTCAGTCATCACCCATTACATAAATCAAAGCCTTGCCATTGCAAATCTCAAACAATTTCTCAGAAAATGCTTTATTTTATCCCTTCAGAAATATTAAACTTTTAGAAGCACAAAGTCATCAGCCGCTAATATATTTGTAACTGTGTGTCTTATGGGTGGTAATATGACAGATAGATTTAAATTATCTGTACTTGCTCCTCTGATTATCGGTTTGTCTAGGATGCATAGCATGATGTACATGTGTTTATTAATGGGACTTCAACGTTTCATGGATTCTAAATTTCGAAATTCAAATAAAATTAATAACTCTACATGGTACACTGTTCATTAAATGAAGAGCAACAACAAACCTTTCAACGAAAGCACTCTAAAGTCATATCAGACAAGATCCGAAGAGTACTAAGTATTGTTATTTCCTTTAGTTCCTAGAGGAACATAGGGCTTCAGCCACAGCCATTGCATTCAGTTTTCTGCCAACGTTTTCACGTGGCTCCCCGTCTGCTCACATGCTTTCATCGCCTTTTCACATGACCTCCTCAAATTCACAATCGGACGACCAACTCGCCACTTCCTTTTTGGGTTCCACTGGAGCGATGGCCTGTCTTGTGATGTCACTAGATGGTTTTTTTCCGGGTATCGCCAATTTACCTCCATTTCTTCCTGCATATTTACTGCACAATCGGTTCCTTTCAGAGATCCCTGTTGCTGATCTGAAGAGTACTCAGTATATACAGCCTCAAAAATTTTTTAGAACACTAAATGCAAATCAAAGTCCTCCAGTTTATTGAAAAGACGAAATTCTCAAACATTTGATGATCTAATTGCTTGTAGAATGTGTTGCAATATACATCAGGTGAAAGTTTCGAGAAGTCAAGGTCTGTAAAAAATTAAAAATCGTGAAGAACATCTCCGGGCAGAAGTACTGCATACAAAATGGAATTCATATCTCCTGAATAGGAATGACAGTTTCAAACAGAATTTAACGTGACTTTAAAACTTTCCCAAAAATTAGCGTAATCAGCACAACAGCAACAATAATAAGAAGAAGATGGAGCTTTGAGTGCGATTTACTGCTTATAACTATAGCAGTGTATTCACACCACTCCCTAACTTTATATATATGCAATAGAAATGATGCACGACTTATCCAGGATGGATGGAAAATTTCATAAGGAAATAGGCATCAAAATTAAACGAAAAATGGTAGGAATTCATATGGACACATTGATATGACAATGAGCAACAAATTATTCTCCAAATGTCATGATTAATTACCACTATATTACTGTGTTATATCAATTAACCTTATATAACATGGATTTATATTCCACCACATTGCACAGAGTTCACTCTTGCACTAAGGAGAAGTTTTCATAACAAAAACTTATGCTGACTTATAATTTTGCCACTTACCATATTTCATTAATAATAACAGGTCTGTTGTCTTTATCACTTCAGTCATTTATTAACGCAGAATTACAACGTCCAGTTGTGCTTTAATTGACTTGTCTACATAGACTCAGATTTCGTAAGTTCTAGTTTACTGATATATAGGGAAAGTCATTGGAATTAGTCGAAGAAAGGTCTGCAATCAAAAACCGTTTTACTTTTTATCATATTAGATTTGGATTTGATCGGTTCACTGAGTTAAACCTATCTGCTTTTACCATGCTGCCCAACTTATTTTGTTATAATTTGTTTGATTATGATAATAGTCAAATTTCACATAAGCTGTTCGGAAATGGCTGAAATAAATGTGGGTTGTAATTAAAGGTTTTACCTAGCGCTCACTGATTTAAACGGTAAAGCAATGTGTATCACATTCTAGATACAATTAGTAGCCGTCATATTGGTTATTTACAGTACCACAGTATCTCCCAAACATAATTAATCACGTTCTACTTTTATCTCAGTATGCTTCTATAAGCTCTTAAATACTTGAACCACTAGCATCAAATGCTATCATTTTTACACAAGGGGTTTTTCGAATCATTATCACTATTGTTTATCATCCCTGAAAATTTTCTCTTTGTCGCAACCAACTTCAGATTTAGAGACGTGTATCGTATACTGCGATGCCTAGATTTTATTAGTTGGATTGTAAATCTAACAAGATTACTGATATGACATGGAATCACATTATATTGAGCTTGTGTTTACCACAGGTGACAGGTATGATTTAGTCACTGGCGTTTTACTAGTTTCACTGAGTCTTTAGTATGTTTTTACTGTGTCAATGAATAATACACTTTTTAAAACTTGTTTCTTCTCCTTTACATACTCTTGCTACATCACCTGCAGATTTCAGTAAATTAGACTGCTAAGCTTATAATTCCTAGTAATATAGTGTTTGTGATACTCTAATTTTAGCCACAGGGTTCAGTCAAACTTCAAAGGAAGCTTTCGTTTCACCAATAATTACGACTCATATTATCTTAATCATTTAGTCTAAACAGCATGCCTGTGACTAGTTATTATATTTATTAAATACTCTAGAACAGATGAAATATCACACTACTTGGGAAACACATGACTGTAAACTGACGTTAGACTAAAAGCGTTTCCGTTACCATCAGTAAAACTGAATTGTAATAACGCGAAATAAATGGACAGTAATCACAAGCATTGAGTTCTTTATTTTTATTCAACAAGTGCCTAAATGAAGGTGAGAATCTTTTTAAAACGTTTCCTCTCTAACATTATGAATTATGTCCACCAGACATTCTTATATCCTTTCTAATACATTTCAAAAAGATAAGCAATATGTTTTTAGGGACATTATCTCAGAGGGGTTTCTGAAAAAATTCATAAATACTAATTCATATGAATATTTTTCTTCCACTTAGTTTACTTACTCTAAATCTTTTTTGTCAACTGTAATCTTGAAGATGATAACTTCAACAGCCCCATAAAAATACCATGTGATAAGTGATCTGTGACGAGGAATTCAATCAGGCATTTGGATTGAGTATGGAGGATAGACAAGGCTGCCTGACTACTGTATCCGATGGTACTCCTTAACGTAGTGGAGGGGATCATGAGTCAGACTCTGGGGTGCCTGGAGACAGATATAAGTTGGACTGACATATAAGAGATCTCTAGAAGATCTGGATTTCGCAGATGACCTATATCTAATTTCACACAAACTCGAAGACTTGCAGGCAAAATCCAACAAACTGGCTGAAGAAGCAGTCAGAGAATACAGGACTGCAGGTTCACATAAAGAAGATGAAGGTGATGAAGATAACCAACCAAAAGAAACAATTACCAGTATCAAACACCATGAACGGGAAAGATTTGACAGAGGTTACTTTCCTTACTTATCTAGGCATCATCGTTTTAGCCACTAGGAGCCGGAACCGTTGAAGATGTCAAAGCCAACTAGGATCGGAAAGGTGAGATACAAATTCATCAACCTGAAACAAGTTTGGAAATCTTCTACACTCAGCCAGAATAAACAACACGATTCAGATTTCCAGCACAAATGTTAAGTCAGTCAGTTTTCCTATTTGAGTCAGAAACTTGGAACGCTAGCCACGAAAGCATTTCCAACAGACTGCTGCTGACTTTTATCAACAGCTGTCTTCACTGGTTGCATATTGAAGATGAAATGGCCGGCGAGAAAGAATTAGCAATGAGAAAGTATGGGAACAAACTAGTCAACAACCTATTGCTCAATAAATATTGAGGAGAAAGTGGATATGGATTGAGCACACTTTGAGGGGACTTTTGATTGCGACACACGACAGGTTATTGGGTGGAGTAGGAATGGGAAGTGACGATTGAGTCGTCCTAGGTTGACATGGGGCAGATCGTGGAAGGAGGAGATGAGAGATTATGGGCAGTCATGTGCTTAGGTGAAGAAGACAGGAGAAAGTAGAACGTAGTGGAGATGTATTGTTGAAGCTCTATATTCCCCTCGTAAGCCAAGGGAATATTAACAATAGTAATGAATGAATAATCTTCGTTAGTTTTGTTTAAATAGAATAAAAGAATTACACTTCAGCGCGAGATTAGAAAAGACGTGAAACATGTTGGTAACTTAAAGGTAAAATATGTTAAAAAATAAAATTCTGAAGAAGTAAAATGTTAAAGTTATTGCTTCATATTTTCTTACACCTACCTTCTTATTATTCATTTGGTTTGGCTAATCCGTTTCACGGCTACGTGAACACTTCTGTTATGTCTAGCCTTAGAGAATATTTATCACCTGGCTATGTAATAATATCTGTTTCTTTGTTTTCTTTATATATTTTGTATAATTTGTTTCCGATTTATTTGTTATACTGTTCTAAAATAAACTAGTTATTCAGTTAAAAACAGATTTGTGTTTTATGTTTTCATTGCATTTACTAATGCTTCAGACTCATGCACATATGTTTTTTTTTTGGTATTTTTACTACATTTAACAAACACTGACTTTGCTGATTATCACCCATATTTCTTTCTAAATATTCAGTCCCGGCAAACTACACATTCGCGATGAAGGAAGACACGTTAGCCTGAGTGAAGTTAGTACAAGTATTATATTTAAAAATTACCAAACGGATACGTCACATGTACATTTGTACAGTATAAAAACAGTTTCAAAAAAGTTCTTGTAATAAACAGACATGACTTCTTTTGTTGAAATAAAATAAGTGGATACATTACCGTTAACAAACAATATTTGCTGTCTGGATTTAACATCTAGAAATGTCACTGGATTTTTACAACATATTTATAAATTTAAAGTGTAAAACACTGGGGATTTGTAGTTTAGGCGAGTATTTTTATTGCTGTTGTGTCCTCCAAGTTGTCTGATTTAATCACAAAGCTTTCATTGTCGTGCTAAAAAAATATGAGAAGTCACATAAGAGAAAATTCTGGAGATTTTCTGCATATGGGAAATACAAGCCTCTCGATTAAACCACCCATCTCAGAAACCACAACTACATCAAAAAAGTTAGGCAGCTTTTAAGTGCTATTAAACTAATACATTTATCTAAAATAAGAATTTATTATTTCCATATAAATATTAACATTGTATCGAACCTATTTTTCTGTCTCTTACACTTGATGGCATTTAGAGTAAAGTTGACGTCTCGGAACATATATGTCGAAGTATTACTGGGTTACCTTGCATTAACACAGCAATTAAAAAGGGACTAGTGATCAGAACAATGTAGTATAGAATCTGGATTTCGGTAATTTACGGATATAGTAGATTTCAGCATAAAGGAAAATACGATTGGTGCTACATGCAGTGTTGTTTTATTCATCAGCACTTCATGGAGTCAGCTTAAGTTTGTTTACAATATGACACCCTATTATTTTGATACGTACAGATGTTCTGTTGGTTGTAACAGTGTCTTATAAAGTGATGTAACTCTTGACTTAAGTATAAGTTTACATATCTTAAAGTCCGTAACACAGACTTCACACTTTTAATTACTGAGAGCTTACACAGTTAAACAGTTGGTTAGTGAAAAAGTTTGCATGACAGTGCTGCTTATATAGTAAAATAATTCATTATAACTGCTTTTAACTTACACTGTAATTTCTAAAAGCTTTTTGATCCCTGGCTTTAGAAATCTGTTTTACCAACTATTTACACAAATGGTATCTCAGTATTTTTGAGTCACGCGGTTCAATAACCAATCTTATCTGAGTTTTTATAGATTGCTGAAACATTGGAAATATCTATTATGTACATGTATTTACAGAGTTATTTTTCACTTATCAGTGCACTTTCAATTTAACCTCAATACTTCCCATCCAGGTAATGGAAGAGAACCAACCTAATTCAACGGTCGGTAGGATAGTAGCAACTGACAAAGATGCTGATCAAAATGGCAAGGTGAATTACAGAATAGAATGGTCAAAATTGTATAAACATTATGAAAGTGTATTTACCCTAACTGAAGATGGGAAATTAATTGCAACGCAAAGTTTGGACAGGGAACGTGTTCCAAATGGATACCATTTTATGGTGAGTTAAACTGCTTTCTTCCATATTACCTATGATCTAAGGAATTAATCTTTATGAATTTATCAAAAGAAACTTATATTTAACTTTCAAGTGTTGGTTTTGGTAGGGATTTTTTGTTTGTTTGATCGTTTGGAGGATTTCCTCATGAGCTGACATCAGTTATAGAACCATTGCAAAACGTGAAGGTACTAGACAGCCAGCTGTTTCGTTAGCCTAGTTTGGGACTCTTCGCCAGTACGCACCCACACTGTGGGGTTCGAACCCATGACCTTCTAGTTACAAGGCGAACTTGTAGACCATTAAGCCACTGGGACGAGGCACTATACATTAACTAACTTAGTTATAGAATGGACGAAAATCCACAGACCACTTTTCAGACACTAATGATAACTACTCACACAGTTATTCAGAACACAGTTGTTTGAGTTATCTCATTGGTGATATATCAAGTACATTTTTAAAGTTATGTAGTATTTACTACTTATAATTAGGTATGAGTAGTATGTCGAGTAAAGTGTACATGAAAAACATGGTGAATTTGTGTAATAAATTCAGCGAAGAAAAAAATATGAGAATAAAATAACAAAACTGAGAAGGATCCAACTGAAAACAATCAAGAAAGATGACATTATTATTCGCAAGTTGTGCGATCAATGGAAGGTTTTTATAATTTTAGTAATTGCAATTTCTCACAAAACGCCTCACTTCTGGCTACACATGTGTAGTTTACTTTAGATACACTTTACTCTACTGTGCTAAACATGAAAAATAAACAGTCACCTATTAGTAAAGATAAGCATTCTCACTTTAGAAATTCAACACAACTGAACTTTGTCAAGAGTGATCAAAATATTTTTGAAAGAAATTTCATAGAAGAAAATATCCCCTTTTGTTTGCAATGTCTCTTAGATCTCAATATGGACATTTCGAAAACTTCCAATAACTAACTTTAAAAAATTCAACTTTAATGTCCAAACTTTTTACCCGGGGAAAGTAGTTTTGTTGTTGTTCCAATGTACATATTTTGAGTAGTTTTGTGCTCTATTGTATTTCGGTTTATTGATGAGGAGAACTGACAGGTGTTTATTTTTCATGATTAAGATTCCCTTACCAACAAAGTGTATGAAATAACTTACTATTCTGTTGAACACTAACTATTGATGGACTCGTAGTTTTATTAAAACTGACTTTTTGTATTAGAAGATAAATAACACGTTTTCTAGGAAACTTAAAGAATAATGATGAATATTTGAATTCTTGTTGTGCAGAGATTTTGATCAATTTTATGATAGATTTCGTAGCAATTCAAAACCAGATAGAGAACAATTGAAAACTGAAAGGTACTGGACACGTGTTTTGCCCTAGATTAGGACGCATCAGCTGTATGCATTTAGTTGTAAGCACTTCATGTGCATGCGAATCCAGCTCAAAAATAGCTGAGTTTTTAAGCACACATACTGTTTTTATATACTAAATTCACCTTAGTATTTGTACGAGTTTACTACATACTAACACTTAGGGTTATTTTGACAGCAAGAAGTTTTTATTTGGGAATTCTACTGTCTTTCCTTAGAATGGTATTTTAAAAAACCCTAATAAAATTCGTGCTGTATCTACGATATATAAGTTAAAACAGCATGTTTACATTATCATAAGTGAGTTGACATATTAAGAATTAAGAAAGATAACTGTAACTTAATTGAAGTAACCCTATTCGAAGACATAAAGAGGAGTTGATTTTATAATTAGCTGTCCCTGTAGCATATTTAATTATGTGGCCATAACAATTTTCGTAAAATAAATTGAAACCTACTTAACTACCAGTCTTATGATTCTTAGGCAAAATGTGTTTTGCTACGGTAAAAGATAGTAGTCTGTCACCTGAAGTTATTAAGATTAGAAAATCTAACTGTTTCTTAAACCACTAACCTACGTACTCCTCTGCCAAGAGTGACATAAGTAAGTCAATTATGACATAGGTGAGGGGGTATAAAATAGATGATGTGTTGTGATCATTTCTAGAATGCTGAAGTTTTGTTACAGTATGTGCTTGAATTTTTTGGGAACAGTATGGGGGCTGCATAAAATGTCTGATTTATTACGCACTTTCCGTGGACCAGAGTGCAACATTTCGCGTTGTCATCGAAAAGAGAATAAAGTGGGTAGCCATTTTCACTAACCTTGGTAAAGGCTTCAACATGGACGACCATGATGTTATCTGGCGACTGATTCAACACTATGCATCGGACGTTTATAAATCTTATTCAAAAGTCACAACATGATGCTATATACGAAATAATTCACAACAGAAATCACAGCGGGGCATTTCAAGGGAGGAAAGCAATAAAATAAAACCAACTGCTTAACAAATATTTAGAAGGAAATGGGGATTGATTTGCATACACCAAGGATACCACTGATTGACAGCAAATGCCAGGTCATAAAATGGAACTTTAATAGTCAGCAACGGATTGAGCGTTGAAAGTTCACATATAGGAGAACACATGAAGGGGAAAGGAAAGCTTGTGGACAGTCACCGTACCAGATGAAAGTTATTACAGAGAACCGAATGAATTGGAGATCTGCTGTTAAAGTCCTTTAACTCGGAGCGCAAGGAATAAACAAAATAATAAAAATTATTATTTGTTTTAGTTTTTTTTAAAACCATCTCTTTCGTAGTTCTGTGTGAACTTCTTTCCGTAAGATAGAATAGATCGTACACTTTAAAGTTGAATGTCCTCAACACCTATTCACAAACATCTGATGAAATATGTTTTCCTCTAGTCCTTCGCCAAATAATTTATTACTGTCTACTGTAACAGCTGCATACTGGGTCATCTTAGATGCACTGTCTATCCGGCTTTTCTTGTGTTGCATTGGCTCTGAAAATTGAAATACCAATCCTTCTGTTTCTTTTCTGCTTAAAAGTAGGGCAAAAATGCTTTTGATTTGCACTTTTTCCCTTAAATGTCTGATTGATACGCTTTTTTATACCAAGTTTAGTATTCGGCAAACATGCCAGATTTTCTTGCTCATCGAATAGTACAGTTATATGGGCAAAAAACCATTCATAAAAGGACTTTAGCACTCAAGTCACAAGTTAAATTCTTGACGCCATCCATTATTGATCGTAAAGCATGTGCTACAGTAGTGCCATCCATTTGCTGAGAGAACTTTTCGCCAAATATAGAATGAATATTGTAGAAACAACTTAACATTAACTGTAGTGATTGCGGTGAAATAGTGATTCATTTAGCGCTGCAGTAGTAGTAGGAGGCCTATGATTAGAATGCTAATGCAACCCAGATTTTCTTTTATCCTCCAATCATTATTTGTGCACAAAATAAACTATTTATGAAGGCATAGTCAACTAGCTGCATGTGTCCATGTCAACAACCTACTCACATGAATCAGTTTCACACAAAAATCAATTTATAGATGGCCTATCGGAAAAGTATATCACCATACTACTTGATCCCAAGTGTGATCATTCGCAAGTGAATATTCAGTCTTCGAATCCATATGAAAAAATTGCCAGCCCATTCACACAGAGTTAATTGCAATCGCCATGATTCATATTACAAACGACAATGTATATTTGTTGTATCTAAAATAATAAATGGCATAAAGAGAAATTTAGAAACTAAAACTAAATTGCCGCTGATATATACAGTAATTTAACACTTTGTCTCTAGGGAAATACAAAAGTCAGATTACAGAAAATGTACAGGCTAAATAATTTTTAGGTTTGAAATTTCTTTAATATGAAACTATCAACTTCTGTCATACTCTGGTTAATTCAAACCAAAAGAATTTCTATTCACTGTTATTGTGTAGTGTAGAACTTGAAGCCCACGAGTATTTACAAATTTTTCATAATTTGTAAGTTATACTTTGAATATTCAAATTTAAAATTGAGACCAAAAGAAGGACTGGAAAATACTATTTAAATAGACGAATGTAGATGAAAAATTAAGATCAGAATTTTTTTGTTTTCATCCCCCTGTGATAGCAATAAAATAAGTTAGACTAATGTCAACCAGCAATAACTATAAATTTTATTACCCTCTTTGAATATTCTCTGTAGTCCAGTATATAACAGTTACGCCTACTAGAATAATATTCATGTATTCAGCTTATGATCATGTTTCTTTGAGAGAAAAAGTATTCTGTGGAATACTTGAATAAAGTCTCAAGATTTATGAATAGACTTTTAATTTTTTAAAATAAAGAACGTTAAATCTAATACCTATAGATTCAATAAGATAAGTTCTCGAACAGTGTATGCATTCGCTGTCAGAGTATGAACACTGGAGAAGTGATCAACCCTGTACACGTTTGCAACCCCTAAAAACTATGGAAAACCCCAGAGATTAGTTTTGGGTCTAAATAATAACAGTAAGGGACAAAGTATATAATGAATATCCTTAAGACTAAGATTTCATTTGCATGCCTTTAGGATTGTCAATGCGGTTTCGTTAAAGTTACAAACAGCAGTAGTATTCTGCTTTGATATTTAGAAACAGAAAATTAGAATTCAAACTACATTCATCAACACTTACCTGAAAGAATTTTGAAGACCTTTTTGGACCTCTCAACACCATAAAACCATTGGCCACCAACATTACTGGTTTTGTTGGCGTTCGGAAAGGTTTTGAAAGCTTCTGTTGTAACAGTATGGTGGAAAAACAACCGAACCCGTCTCTTATCATATCATGTCATGATCCCAAACACCTTTTTGTAATATCTACTTCCTTGAGCAGATTCATTATTTCTTATTTTTCGTATTTACCATTAGGTGATCGCATATGATTCAGGCGAGCCCAGTTTATCAGCTTCCACAAGCATTCACGTCATTTTGGATGATATTAACGACTGTGTACCAACTTTTTCTCAGTCAGAATACAATTTCACAATAGATGAAGATTTTATGCAAAATTATACTACATCACGAATTATTGGTCTGGTGGCAGCAACAGATTGTGATATAGGATTAAATGGCATGTTAATTTATTCTATCCTTGATCCTGGCTTGCCTTTCGAAGTAAGTTTCAAATAAACCACATTTTCATTTGGCACCTGAGTGAACGAAAATAATTATGTTAACACAGTGAGAAAATTAAATTTCCCAGATACTTAATCATAATTTTATTCATCCTTATCTGGTTGTTTTTTTAATGACAAGTAGTTTCCGTTTTGTGTTTTTAGAGTTGCCATCCATGTACATAACTGATTACATAAACTCTTTTATGCAAACATGCTATATGATTCTATTTTAAAACGTTTATTCCAGCATTGGAGAATCACGTGGTTGTTCTGCAACATTCATTCACGTCACATAAACGGATATCTATTCAGTCACACTCTGCTTTGGAGTGTACAGTTCTAAGAATAATAACAGTAACTTTTAGCTTAGAAGTGCATTTATCCACAATGCATAACCCCAAGAGGATTGCAAAGTTTTTAATTCTTGTACAGATTCTTAAAGGAAGATACCAATCAATAAAAAAATTATTTGAACTAATTCCGCTCCGTACTAAACAAGCTTTGATATCCCACAATGATATGCCTCCATTTTCTTTCAAAAATTCCTACCAGTTGGTTGAAACCTATTTGATAGTGGACGTGATAATCGGTTACTATTCAGAGACGTGAATGATTAAAAAAGCATGAAGTGCGGAAAAATGTGACGCATTTTGGTGAATGGGAAAAAAGGCTTAGTTTAAGAAATATACAAAGACATTTCTACTGATACGTTAATACTTTAGAATAATGCATAAATTACTACTCACAACGGAATCTACTATGCTTCTCCCAGTTAATTTTTCGATAAGAATACGACAAATGGGAATTATTTCAATAACAAGGAATTACAAGAAGTCATAAAGACAAGAATAATACTTTTCTAAATTATTTTATTTTACCAGATAACTCCGGGACTTTTTAAGTTAACTAAGTAGCATTTCCTGTCAATTTAAAATAAATATTCATTGATTTTCATTTTTTAATCTTTACTACTTACCTAGGTACTGGCGACTAATTACACATAATTCTAAGTTCTTTTTTCTTGCTTTCGTCTTAACTGATAAACACTTTGTTTTACATTAATAATAAAACTTACATCAGTATTCCTAATGCCTGGACTTATCAACAGTATTCACATAACAGTTAAGTAATGAAGGTGTTTATGCGTATGTCTGACTGATTGCAAATAATATTCCACATTATTTTCTATACCTTAGAAATAAATGGATGGCAGATTTTCCAGTTAACATAAGATCTGATTTCCTAATTTGCTTCCTGAGCTGATATTTACTGCAGACAGCTTACACAACCATAGATCTTAAGGAATTTCTAGCTTCACCTCAAGAATTTCAACCGTTTTACATTCATATACTTGGTAAATATATGTGTTTAGCAAAATACTAGGCGATCAGTCATTTTAATAGGGAGGGTTTGTTGAGATCACTTTAAACAAAATACCTGACGAGTATACAAGTGTCGTTGGAAGAGCTGGGGTTGACTTTTCAATCCCATTAGTTAAAATTATGGCTTCGGTTCTTATAACTTTGGTAAATAATTGCGTAGCTTTAGGCCATTCGTAGGTTATGTGAGTGAAATAATCGTATGAATATGGTTTACACTGGAAGTATATTCTACAATCGGTTATCTTTGGAATATCTAGTATTTGTTATAAGATCATTTCTCTTACCGTTTCTTTCCATAAATCCTTCAGTGTTTTGAACAAAACTATGTATGACTAATTGTGGAGAAAACTAACTCAGTAATAAGTGCAAAATTATCTCTAAACAGTGCCATGTAATGTATCCACGTTCTTCACAAGTAAGTAGGTCCACCATTGTACGCATATATGGGTTCCTGGGAGTGAATAGAAAAAGGCTTTAACAACCGCCGTTTTACATTTGTAGAATTTTGACAGGTACAGTCTGTCTTCACCTGAATCCATAAAACATATTCCACACAAAATATTTTGGCATACAAAATATATTGTATTTGTATTTGGTATCAGTGTGTTGACTGGTAACAACAGAACTCTCGACAAACGCTTTTCTCATCACTTTACTTGTGTCATCCAAGTTTTGGTGCATAAACTTTAGCCAATGAATACAATTTTTGGGTGTATTCTATTATACTAAAGCTCACTTCCAAGTCTATAAACGTGTACATTCACTTTGCTCTAATATTCACCATTCATACTTATTCGAGAAAATCCTAATCAGTTAACGTGAGGTCAGAAAATATGAAACTCACGGAGATGAGAGATTAATTTCTATTTAACTGTCCATTAAAGAGACCATCGATTTCTAAAATCCTTTATTCATTTATGCTTAGTATACAATTTGTAATTCAAAAAAGGTATAAAGTATTCATTCAAAACAAGTGATATTCACGCATTCTGAATTGTGATATCTTACGTTCGACTGTTCTGTATTCTGACCACTGGAATAGCACTTTCTTTCAGAAAATAATAACACTCTGAGTTGATTATTCAACGTTGAAGTATTTTTCATACCGATCCTCAAGCCAGGCATAACGACACTCTTTGCATAAACTTCATTTCGTTGTTCATTCAGAACTAGTGACAGCTGTTGAAGTTATAATTACAACTGCCAAGATATATTCTTTTTTATTCAAAGTTATACACAGTCAACCAACTGAACACTTACAACAAATTTTTACTCTAGTCATGAGACATTTTCTTATTTTAATACCTACCGGGAGCTGGCACGAAATATTCCAATATTTTTTCGTCAAATAAAATATTTTCTCTCTTTTTCTCTGCCACCAGGAGAAGGAATAAGTTCAAACAGTTTCATTTTTTCTATAAAATTTCTTACCACTATACCACTAAACCTTTCTCTATTAATTTTGACGGCATCTGAAGGTACTAACATCAAAATAACTGTCAGTTTCTGATCTTCACAAAATGATAAAATTATATTTTTCATCAGTACAAAAAATAATATGGATTTGATTAACTTTTGAGGCTAGTGGGAATCACGAATGGTTGTTTTAAATATCTGACTGAGTTACTGATTAATCATCCTAGAAATTTACACATAAGTGTACGATAGAAGGTAAGAGTGACCAGCTGGAACAATAATTCAATAAATAACAGTAAAGATATTTGAAATTTGAAAGATAAACAAGTAGTGAATATATTTGTCATCAATGTATGACACTCTCAGTCACTTGACTAGAAAACTATAACCCTCGATTCTTAGTAAAAATTTGGCACTTTAAACTCTTTTCACATGTTTTAGTGCGCGCAATGTATTTTGCTGAGTCATTCATTATCTTTCGCGATGGAAATTCAAAGGAGTATTAATAAACCTACACTTCTCAAATAAAACTCTGTCATTTCCTCATTGTCTGTATTTCGGATATTCTAGAGCGAGCAAATAAACGAAGACACCCATCGTTAAAGACGTATAATTTTTTAATATCCCTTGCTCTCAGTCACAATGTTTCACAGCTGTAAAGCAGAACATGGCAGACTGGTATATATCAGGTGTGCTGTTTGAAGAGTAGCGATGCTTTAGGGCAATGTCAGACACATTACAAGCTGGACAATGAGAAAAACATTTTATGTTCATGCTGAGATTTCGTCAACAACTAGGTGGAGATTTTATCAGTTCACATTCATCCCAGCATGAAATTCACCTTGCTCTCTCGTGATTTGAATACACATATGAATTAATCGGTCAGGCTTATAAAGTGATAAATAAACATTTTTTTAATGAGCGCACACCAACATGACAAAAGTTATTCATTAACTTTATTCCGACCAATGAAATTAACAAAAATAATAAAGAAGTAATGAGCACTCTTCATAGTCACTTTGATACACGCTTATTACTAGAAACAGTCTATTTATTTGTACGAACAAGACAGCTAAAAATACTGTATCAAGCTGAAGCTTCAGAACTAATGCAAATTAACAACCAGTCACAACAAAGGTTGTCAGAAGATACAGTTTTATCATCCACACAGAAATCAAATAATTTTACTTCATACTGAAGTTTGTGCTGAATATGTTATCTAGAAAGACAGTGAAAGTTTCGCAATTATAAACCATCTAGCTAGGAGAACACAGAAACATCTAAATAATCCATCATTTGTTATCTTGAATCATCCCTGGTTTGGATTTGAAATGTTAGAGGACTTCGATCACAAATGGTTTCGATCAATTAGTCTCATTACATAAGTAAGTAATAGTGATCTTCTGCACGTAGGGTATTCACTGAATGGATGGGTATAGTAGAAATGGTAATAGCTTTATTCTAGCCACTGTTTACATAATGTACAGAATTTTTAGCAGAGTTTAATGTTTGATATCTTCTCTTCGTTCACAATCTTCAAAGAAAAGATTAATTGACAGTGGATCGTGTAACACAGTTCTACCTGACCAGAAGATCAAACCAATTATATATGACATCTCTTCTTTTTCTCCTTCGTGAAATACACGACATATTGTTGAATACCAACAATAAATAGTTCAGGAGTACATTCTATGAACTAAGGACACAACGCAGAAATGGTCATCTCATGTATTGGGATAAGCAGGCATCGAGTATAATGCTTTCTCTCATCTTCAGTAGAGATTTGCGAATCAGCAGGTTGTAAATGTTCCAAATACTGACCAGAATAAAAATACTATTAAAGGTCATATTTTACTTGATTTAAACAAGCTGAATAAGAGAAACTGTATGCAATATATTGATGGTGGTTTTCGGTAGGCCGAATTCTAAGCAGGTGGCCTAAACAACTTGGCGAAACCATCAGTTATGGAATGTTAATCCTCGCTAGTCCCCATGACATTTACTGATAACTGCGTCCATATTTTGGCAGTGGTGCTGGCTGTTATCAAACAGTAAACTCGAATAAGATCGATGGTCATCCTAAAACTAACTAGTTTTGATTAAAATAGCACCTGCCATCCATCCGTTTTTAATAAATAAAATAATAGCAGGTGCATCTATGATTAGGTGATTTTTGCATTTGTAGAGACTGTAGTTGTTTCAAGGTGAACTTATTCAACGTGTGATAAAAAAACATCAGAATATTTGAAAGTATTGGACATTCACTTCTTTCTAGTTTAGGATTGTTCCTCTGTAAACCTCCGAAATCCCGCAGAGAATGAGAGAAAAGGAATTCTTGTTTCTGAATTCATTGGCTTATACAAAGCCAAAGTTCATGATGTGATTTTCTTGTAATTCATTATACATTCGTCTAGTTCTAAATGGCTTTTCAACACTATGATGCACGAAGTGATCCTGTAATTTATGTTGTCACATACGAAGGAGAAAGTTTTCGACTACTGGTGAACATCATATTTATCAGCGTGTGTGGATTTATGTATTTCATTTACTATTATCTACAACTGATATGTTTTCTAATCATGGCTGTGAAACAGAAACTTGTTCCTAAAGGTTTCTGCAGAATAAACAGTCGAAGAAATCGTTTACACTGTAAAATGTCAGGTCGTTAAATAGCATATTCCTTAACAACCATCACGCATACAGTAGTTGAAGAATTTGCAACCAATCACTTCTTTGCAGAGTAGTCAATATCCCTATTGAGCATTCTGATTTATCGATATGCAAGTACACCATCTACATAACTATAAAATGATTGTAACAAAAGCTCACTCAGTTCATTTTCCTTAGCCTATTGTAATGCATGTGGTATCTGCAAAGAATGAATTTGATGAATTCGTTGACATTTATACCATCCTTTGATAAATTTGAAGCCATCTACTTGCAGTAATTGCCTGATATAGCAGGATATCATAATTTCTCGAAAATTCTGTTACTAATGAAGCCATACAACGATAATCATCAATGGTAGAGTGACAGATAACTTTCTTATGAGATTTCATTACTCATAAAATATGTATAAAAAGTTAACAATAAAAATCACGTATGTATATGGTGTAACACTGCATCAGTGATTTATTCATTATTAATTAAGACTGGAATCAGAATTCCCAATACCCTGACTGAATTTTGTCTCCCAAGGATCAGTGCTCAGAATATGTGCAACTTATGGAGTGCTTAATCATTTGCGAATGCAGGAATTCATTAAGGATAGTTGATTCGAATTTTTCTAATGGGCTGTTTAGTTAAGAGCGGATAGTTGGATAACTATTTTATATACTGGGGGATGATGATTAGAGGATTCAAGTTGTATTCATTTACCAACAAACTGGCATAGGAAACTGAATAATACTGGACTATTAATCTATAGCTCTGTTATAAAGTTATTGTGAAACGAAACAGCTAAATGGTATTTGGAATTTCTTTTATGGTAATAACGTATAGTCTTACGCAATAATTAACGCGCTATAACTACATAACTACATTTCTCTTCCAACCTCTTTAACAGGAATCAAAACTGACGAGTTCCGACATGCTTTGTGTTATTCATGTAGGGTTTCACTGCCTATTAATTAGTAGAAACTTGTCAGCTAGTGAATATATACGAAATTTTATTAATACAGTAGTTAGCCAAAAAGTTTTCTTCATACAGTAACACTCTCAAGCATGTTAAAATTGTTCCGTACATAAATTTTTAATTTCTTTAGGCTGTACGTAGCTGACGGAATAAAGGGTACCGTTTTATTCTGCACAAGCTGTTCTTCTCGCTATTATCAAACGGTTAAATTATAAATATGTTGAACAGTCGTAGTAGACACAAAGCATCACTTTTTTACAGGATTTCATCATGAACTGATATCAGTTAGAGAACCACTGGAAAACATGGGAATACTGGGCAGTTTGGGACCCTTCATCAGCAAGCACCCACCAGGATGCAAACTCAGGAACTTCCGGTTACAAGACTAGCTCGTAGACTGTTAAGCCACTAGAACTTGACCCAGTGGCCTATGAATTCCAACTTTAGCCAATTCACGATGTAGCTAATGTCATCGCTGGCGAGTATTTGTCCTCACACCCGACTTGCTGTACCTCACCACTGAACACGACTTCCCACTAGAACCCAGCTAACTACTCAGGTGATTATGGCCAGTCGCTAGTGAGCATCAGATTACTTTTTTGATTCTATTTCCCCAGTAAAAGCTTTGACTTACACAATGGATGCATCAGATTTTGTGTATTGATTCTCACAGTATTCCAGGATTGCATCAAATTCTGTCGGGAGATCTAAGTGGAAATTAGTGTTCATTGTTATTCAAGATATTCGTAAAACCTTGGTCCAGTTACTGATAAACATTCTCATGTACCCAACTGTCATAAAAAAATAATATAATTTAAAGAAAAAATATTTTTGCTTTGGCAGGAATTATCCATAATTTTAAAACAGATGTAAAAAGCTGAGGGGTCGTGTATGAAGAGTGCTGCCAGAGGAAATAAGAAGTACAAATATATTCACCTACATATGTAGCTGAAAACTTAAATGTGACATTTGTAATATACTTTCTTTTACAGATCAACAATCATGGTCTCTTGAAAACAAACCGTCTAATCGACAGAGAGTCTCAATCAGTTTATCGATTTACAGTTCTAGTTACAGATGGTGGCGTTCATCCACAGAATAAATACACATTACTTGAAGATTATCAGTTTGACATTTATGAAGAAAAAGTGCACAGTAATATAGACAATGGTTCTAAATCTCATATGCTAAATGAAGTTCATACATCAGCAGTTTCTGTATCCATTCATGTAACAGATCTTAACGACAATGCACCAGTATTTGTTTATCCCAATACAAGTATATTCAAAGTGAGTTGTGTTTTGTAAACATTCTTAAATAATATTACTAGTAAATGTAATTGTAAAGCAATAAAATTCACAAAGAATTAGAGAAATAATGTAATTATATAGCCTATATATGCTTTCAACGATCGATAAAAGGATTAAAAGCATGAAAGAAACCATACATTCTACTCATTGGTGCTCTAGAAATGAATCCTTTCCTGAAATGCAGGTATTTATGAATATTTATTTGATTCTTCCAATTTTTCATCACGTAAAAATAAAGAAGATGAAACAAACTACAGATTTTATAATTAGGTGCATTAAAACACAAATGATAAGCTTAAAGTCCCCTTTTATTTGTTTTTAATCGTTTTAGTCCATGAAGTTATGTTGTAGACTGAGGTGATGTTTAGGCATTTTATGCTTTTACAAAATCTAAAATAGTTTTGATTAACAAAACATGTTGATCTTTTGATGATTTCTGTTTAATGTTGAGAATTCGGCACTATCGATAATATTTGAGTTTTAAATAAAGCAATTATTATCAGTGTGTTTATAACATCGTGTTTGAAAGTGGGTAGTATAATACTTCTATTTTGCAAATAAGAGAATATACAAATATTCTTCACTCAGGAGTTACTTATATTTTGCTGTATTATGTTGTTTGTCTTTGTCGTATTCGATATTTATGCAACGTTTATATGTTAAAAATGAAGGTGGCATTGACATATCCACACCAAGACAAACCAAGGTTAGGCTACTTGACTAAAATAATAACCTAAGATATCACTGAAACCATGTAGAACAATTTCTTCGAGATGAACATAAAATATTTGTTTAGCCAATAGATATTTGTACAATTCTTTATTTTTAGATTACCTAGCTAACTACCATACATAAAACAGTTTCTGTGCATAGGTAAAAGCAGACACTAGTATACTGAAATGTCAAAGTACCGCTTCTGAATCATTGAAGTTAAATATTCATGACTATCAATTCTTTGATTTTTGTGTAACTGTTTTGCGTATGATTATGATTACCGATAAGATAACAACTATATCGTCCAGTAAAAATATTTGGGTTTACTGAAAGGAAAATAAGACTGGTATTCAATAATATGAGCAATACACTTCTCTACTCTATTCAGATATTTTAAAAAACTGCCTGGTATTGAAAAGAGCTTTTTGAAGACTCGTTTCTACAGTGAGCAACATTTCTTCAATAAAAACGAATTGATTAATTTTGTCACTCGAACAGAAGTAAGGTTTCAGGGAAAGTAAATCTAATAGTCACCACTATCAGTTACTCAAAGTTCAATTATTTCTACAAGCATTGGATTTACTTATTGCGGCTTATAGCTTCAACTGTGGACTTCTTTTTTCTACAAAACTTGAAGTTTGAATAACAATATGAATTGTCTTAATTTACTCTCCAATTATTTTAATACCCTATGTAAAACCATTTCAAAGCCGATGTAACAGGATTTCGTGCTGAAGAAATAAAATGAACTATGAAACAATAGGGATAAATGCTTACTTATAGAATCTATTTTTCCCTTAGTTTTACATCTTGTAAAAGACATTGTAAAATTCATAAATTCTCCCTAAAAAATTTTGATACATTGGGAAATCACTAGTTCATACAATTCAGCCTACCTTTACTGAGCTCACACCAATTACTACTGTGTTTCAGTTTATCCGAACAATTGACAGATTGGTTCGTGAAGATGTATAAAAAACAGAAAAATGGTTTATTGTATCACTTTTCTGCTTTACACTACTATTAGATGAATTCAGATCGTGTCGTTGTAGTGGAACAAGTTGTAACTGATATAAGTAAGAGGAAAAATTCGTATTAATCGTAATACTCGACAGAACAAAAATAGTAAACTTGAAGTAGTAAACATAATGAGAGGAAATGTAAGAACAATTTCTTTTTTTAAATAAACGAGAGGAAAGACTGATTATAAAAAGTGTCTGTTCACGAAATGACTCTCTCAATGTATTTTATTGGTTACACGATTTCTATTGATTTTCAACGTGGAAAAAGATTTTTCTAGGAAATTTGTTTCTACCAGTGTACGCTTACAAACTCAGTTGTTAGCAAGTGGTGGAAATGTCACTTAATAAAGAATATATATCACTCTCATGCAGAGGTACATGATTCAGTATCAATATTTTAGATATGAGTTGTCACAAATCAGTTAGCCAGAGAATCTATTGAGCACAAACTAAGGGATCGCTACTTGTCAGAAATGTAAATCTTCCACATTTAACCTACTTTTATCTAGCTGGGGATTCTTGTAGTCTAATCAGTAAGCTATTCACATCACTGTAGATGTCATCAAGAACTAGAACACTAGGTGCATTGGTCAGTTTCCTGTAGTAAAGATATGTGCATACAGTCACGAGGTTTGCTTATTTATATTATTATAAGTGCTGTAAGCTGCAAAAGGTGAACTCATAGTGACTATTCCAGTGAACCAAGTTACCGAAAAATCTTTTGATAACATGATTACAAGAATTAGTTGAGTAAAGATTTCTTATACTGTTAGTTTATCGAATGTTACTACTTGCATATGAAGTATTAAGATGTTTACTTCATGATGGGTGAGCCTATTCAACTAACAATCACCACCATTACAATAGCAGAGACAGACATATAAAGAGAAAGTAGAATACTTAGAAGTTTACTTATTTTGAATGCTACAATATGTCGTTTTTTATGGAGTACACTAAATACTTAATGGGACAATATAAAATAATACAGACAAGTGATATTTACTCTTGTATTTTAAACTTTTTATGTCAATCGTTAATAACATTTATTGTATTCTTTATAACTAAACCTTTTCCCCTAGGAAATAACAAATCCATTGTGCTAAACAATTCATTCTCGACAAATAAACTTCATAAAGAATAACTTCTTTATTACTACTTTAGCAAGTGGGCACTAGGAAGCACTAAGGGATTTCTTAAGAGTAATCCAGTGTGCATAATATAACTTCACATACACATAAACTCATTCAAGTCGTTGTTCATCAGTCCAGAGAGACTCTTCAGAAATGAGAAAAATCTAACTAGCATAACAATAGTGTGTACAACTGAATTTATCTGTGTAGTTGTGTGTACATCTTTTCCTTCAAATACTTCATTGGGTGGTCTAAAATAATCCAAGCAGATTATTTAACAAAATAATATTTTAATTAATTTTTATGCTGTCTTCAACTCGTTAAATAATAGAGACAACATATGAATGTGCTTAACAGTATTTCGCACTGTTTGTTGTATGGATTCTTCAACCTTCTACTCCGTAGGTCTGAAACCACTCAAAATGCTTAATCAGTAAGTAGGTTAATAAGTACCTACACTGTTCATCACTCCATATTGTCCAGTATCCTGATCAAATATTTTTCACTAATTTTTTATTAAATATCCCGAATCTACATACTTTTTCTTAGTCGTCTGTCCATCAAAATGAAGTTAACATAAAACAGGTTGTAGCTTTAAACTGTATGCATGAATAGACAGCTAATTGAAGGGACAAAAGTTTTAATTTAGTTCTGTTTATTCATGTTATTGTTTAAGATGATAACATTTTAATTCAGGGTTGTCCAGATCTATACTTCAGTATATGCGTACTCATTGTCGTGTACCGAAAGCACACACCGAACTTCTTTCAATATTTCAGTTATCATTTTCTCTAATACTTGAATAATAACAATGTACAACTTATAGATATGCTTCATTTTTTACACTAAACATTTCTTGTGTGATACGAAATGAAAAGTGATGCGTGTATTAGAGCACTTCAAGAGTCATTTATAGATGCCACCCACTTTTTTTCTATTTCTTTGAAATTTAATTAATGAAACCTTTTACTTTTGCAAGGTTCGACTGTCCATACATGAGAAAAAAGGATACATAATAACGCGATTGGTAGCTGTTGATAAAGATTCTGGTCCAAATGGTGAAATACACTATAGCCTACTAAAGGCTGATCCTAAACATATATTTGGATTACGTCACGATACAGGAGAAATTATTGTCACAAAAAACATTGAAAAAATTGAGGTAAGCAGATCATGTTTAAACAGTTTCTAATGTGGTCACATTAGTTCTTAGAATTAAATATTCAGGTTTATTATTGTTGTAGGAAGATTTATATGCATGCTTTCTCTTATATTTAATATTATTGTGTTTAAATGACTAGTTTGTTGTTTTAACAAAATAAGTTACACTGACTTACTTTTTTGTGTTAGGGGAATCTGTAAGAGCATTTAATTTTTCTCAAGGTCACAAATAAGTCTGCTAATATAAGTACTAGCGAGCACTAAAATAAAACACATAATCAAATAATACTGAACCATATTACTCAGTAATGTGGTATCATTTGGCTTACTCACCAAACTGTACATATGGTTAATACATTCTAAATATCAACCTGATATCAAAAGTATTACCAGCAGGCTGCTGCAAGCCTTCATCAACAGTTACCCTCACTAACTCGACAGTGTAGATCTGATGGTCAGGAATAATAAGTCACAAGCAACAGAACCAAGTAAAAACCTATTGCCCAATAAATATGCAGAAGAAAATGGGGCAGACTGGACAAATGTTGACGAGACATTTAAGTGACATCACATGCAAGGCACCAGACTAAGATTCGGATGAGCAAAGACGGGTTTGGCGTCGGGAGGGGCTGAGAAGGAAGTCATATTTACTTGGTGGGTAGTCGTCACTGTTTTCACAGACATAATTCGTGAATGACTGAAGTGCGGTAAAGTTGCCTAAGGTAAAAATGTTGCATGAACTTTATTAGGTAAATTAAAAATAGTCAATTAAATAATTTTTCTATTTTCTTATTCAGGAGTCAACTGTTTTATCAATACAAGCATCAGATCACGGTAATCCTCCAAAATCCAGTAAAATAGATGTGGAAATTACTGTAGGTGATATACCACCAACTGGAAGAAGTCTTGGTACTCTCGATGAATACCAGTTAGCTAATCTGAAATCACTTGGACTTATCGGTATCACAGAACTTGACAACTCTGGTACAGTTGAAATGAACAAATTAATTATGATGTGTATTGTTGTGTCAACAACTGTACTGTGTATCATTTTAATATTTTCTATTGGAATATTTGCTAAACGTACAAGTTGTAGAAAACTATTTACTTCGCAAACATCTGTAAGATGTGCTAAAAAGAGGAATGGAAATGAGAAGAATAAATTTCATGACAACACTTGCAAAGATCTCCCTGACAGTGTTAACCAGTCGAATGAACTGGAAGAAAAACTTAAGGACTTGAAAGGTAAGTCAAATTTTTTAAAATCAGGAATCTAAAGAAAATTAACAATTAATTTTACCTCATTTACATATTTTCCTTTATGACAAAAAAACTTTTTCTGTAAAACAGCTTTTTTTCTCGAAACACTGTGTTGGGTCACGGCAAATAGGCGTTCCTGTTTTAAGCTTGAAAAATACCAGTTTTACTTCACGACTCAGATAATTTTCGCAGATATTATCCTGTTAGTATTTGTAATAGTATTGATAATAATAAGGCTTTATTTCAGACAATATGTAAACATATATTAAGAAAATTTTCAGCGTATTTAGTTGCAAAATATCTCCTCTTCATACAGAATCTATATGTAAAGCAATAATCCTAAGTACGTCCTTTGTTGTAGTGTTGTTGCATATGAGGAGAGAACCAATTCTGCACATTTTTTCTTCAAATCCTTCAAAAATTGCATAGCATATAATGGGAAACTAATTAAATATGCACTCGAGTTCATGTATTTTTTACCTGATATAACTGCACGAATTAAACAAAAAAATACAGAAGAGTTTTGATAGATGGAATTTCTGGAACCCCTTAATTTAGGCAGGCCGCCGTTAACACAGGGAAGCGAAAGTACTGGGACTTTCATACCCTTGTTATGGATAAGGTAGCTTATGAAACTTGTACAATACAACATCACATTATCTACTTATCATCTCTTACAAAATATCCAGTAACTTACTAAAAGCCTTGAAATTTTCATAGCAGGATGGCCTGTCATGCTGAAACACGTAACAAATAGTGTCTGAAAAAGAGATTTTCAGCGTTATTTGATTCTTGAATACACCTCACAGTCAACTCGAAAATTCGTAGACTAGTAAGAGGATTCAGTTAAAAATCACACAAGCACCTCAGCTTTTCCAACAAAAAAAAGTTTTTGTTCAGAATTCATATTTTTTTGGACGTTTTAAAAAATTTATGACTATAGCTTTTTTCTCATGATCACATTGAGCAAAATAATTTTACTGTATTATGATAAAATTATAAAAGAGAAGACAAAACACAAATTTTCACTTGTAAGATTCTCATTTAAATTTAATTAACTGTCTTTGACAAACTCCCATTTATTTTAATTTAACAAAAGACAACGATAAGCATTCTTAGATACTATGAACAAGCACCGGCTTCCTCTGAGTAGCATTAGAAGTGACAGCCAATAGTTCCTCAATAGTTATGAATGTATTCATCCGCATACCAAACTTATGTCTAACTATAAAAACTGATCAACTAGAGACATAACTATTGTTAAAATTCCAATGTTTAAAAAAATTGCAACACAACAATATAAATGTCGTATGCAACTTGACTGAATTGATAACAATAGCAAATTAAGATTATCATGGTCTAGAAAACAGTCTTTGTGTTTTAAAGTAAAAGAAGAGAAATATCTTATGTTGAATGTCTTATTCATTAAATCTCAAGTTGATTTATACTGCAAGTCATTATCAGTAGTCGTAGACTACTCAGCTGGATTTGCGAACTGAGTATCATTGATATACATAATCAGGTGAAATTGTACTCATGTTAGCCGAAAATCATCAACCATTTGGTTGAATAAAAGTGATGCTTACAATTCAGACCTCAGAATACAGACCAATAGGACTCAAATGCCTGACTTGTAAAAAACGACTTGCATTGAAACGGATAATCTGTCTTCAGGATAATGCCCCCTGAACTATCCCAAATTCCACCTAGTGATTTAATTGCCTGCACTCAAATGGAATGTACTCATGAGAATTAGATTTATAAAATCATTGCAAAACGAAATCTATGTCTATCAGAAGGCCAAAAGTATTCTGTAATGATATATTTACCAAACTGGACTGTTTCCTCTTTCTTTCATAAAATGTTCGTCTAAAACCTTAGCTATGACAGAAAACTTTAGATTTTAGGAATGGAGTTCTGTGAAAAACTTATAGATTAACTTTCTGAGTATATGAATCTTAAACATGGTTTTCCACCCTAAATTAAACTGTATAAAGACACTCATCTGATAGTCTTCTGCCTAAATGTATTCGCAGTAAGCGATTTGTTCAAAAAAAGTCCATGAAAGAATCACTAACATTATAATATTCGACAGGATGCTGTATGAGTGAGACAATATCTAGTGATTATCTTTTATTTGTTTTGAAGATTTCAATGAATTTACAAAAAACCTAACAGTTTATTTTATTTATTTTTGTAGAACCAAATTCAGTTGAAATGTGTGATGTATTATCTCATGTACAGTATAATCATTATCCAGAAATAGATAGAAAAAGTTTTTTGGTACCTGGATCGCATAATACGCTTACAGATGATACAGGATTGAAACACTTACTTCAATCAATAAACCATAATACTATGAATAATGCTGACAGAGTTGTTATTGATGGCAATATAGATACATCTACCTTAGCAAATCCACACTGTGATAATCCTACTTCATCCAATATACATGTTAGTTTCCCCTCACATACAAGTGATAGTGTTAACAATAATGCAACGCTGTTCATGAGTCATTTGGAATGCAATCATCTAGTTACACCAAATGTAAGTGCAAAAACATCTTGTAGGTAATATAAAATTTATTTTTCAGGTTTTCCTTAAGTAGTTTTTGTTCAGATGGTAACATTGGGAAAATCTATGAGTTTAAAAGATGCATGTTTCGGTTACTATTTCCATTTTACTTGACATTCATTGAGTTTCTTTCACTTGTTGGACATCTAAATGATACAGTATTCTAAATATTTTATACAGCTAATTTCTATATTTTTAAATGATGTTTTAATCGGTAGATTCTACTATAAAAGTGTTTTAATATATATTAAACTCAGTCCAATCTGTCGAAATTTGCACAAAATTTACAATGAGATTTATGACTGGCAAGTGAAAACAGCCAAACATTAAATTTAGTAAAAACATTTAGAGGTATTTTAGATGAACTTTTAGGTGCATTCGCGCTACGACAATGTATATGATAATAAATAGAATTCCTCAGTTGACGAGTGTTCGAAGAAACTCCAGGACTTCTAGATTTCAGTATCCGTGAATACCTGAAGAGTAATTCACTGTCGCCAAAATCTCAGGCGGAGGAGAAAAACATTTGCAATGTTTATTATTTCCTCGAGATTTATCTTATGCAAATATTATTTAAAAGTCAGCCTATGTATCATCGTATGAGCATACTCAACTCGCTAATCACTTTTAGAAATAAATAATGAAGAAAATGATCATAAGACACTTCATGATGATGACATTTCTACATTACATCCTTTTTCAAAGATACAGTAGCATGTTTGGACTTACATACGAAGTTTTATTGTATCTATACTGACATTTTCAAAGGTATGAACTGCAGATAAATCTTTCAGTTGTGTCTCTCTACAAATTTCTCTCAACGACAAAACGAAATTTACCATGAATGGATGTCATTGATTCCTGAATGTTTATCAGAGTTAACAATCTAATAATGTGCTACCATAGGCTGTTTTCCGCTTATTGTATCTAAAAGTACAGGCAAATACGCTGAGAATAATGTTCTTACCATCTAGAAAACACCAATACAGTTAAGTGAATAGTTAAAAAAGCATATCTCATGACTGTGAAAACTAATGTCTAAATAATTCTTGAGAATCAGCTTGTATCTTTTAGCTGTATATTTCATTGGTTTGAAGGTTAAATTATCCAAAAGATTTCTTTTCTTTACCTAATTACAATAATAGTTAGACTGAAATCAACTGGAATTGAAAATGTCTCTACAAAGAGATGTTTATATTGCTTACTTTCAGTATGCATTTAGCACTCTGCCACATATCGAGGGATGTGAATTTAAGAAAAAATATCAGACTTCTTAATCTTGTTTACTTCAAACCTATAAAACAGTTATAATGAAATGTGACACTTCTGTTTGTTTTAGAAATTTGAATATTAAATAAACAATAACGAAATGATCCTCTATAATCATACACTATATATATATATATATAGTGCAAGCTACGTTTTTGTTTAAATACATTAATCTCTTGTGACAAAGTATTCCCAACTACCGACATAATGTTGAACTTTTGAATGCAAACCAAAATATGAATATTTCCCCCACTTAATTGATTATAGTTTTTTTTTGTAAGGCAATGATTACAAATGCTTAATACTATATGAAAAAAAAAAACAAGATGGCCGTTATTCTCAGAAACAGAAAAAAAAGTCGCTTTAAAAATTAAACTTACTTAATGCGATGCAGCTTAACACTTTTCAATGACGAGAAATTATTAGCTCACAAACATGTTAACAGCAAGTGGTGATATTTACTGGTATTATGCATAGTAATAAAGGCGTTAGAAGAAAACCAAGAGAAATAGAAATATTTGTTTATAAAGTACGCGTTGTTCGACTTTATTGATTTCCATGAAATTTACACTGAAGTCACCGTAGATAAGTAAGTACATTTAAACTTTATGGCGGAATTAAATATCGTTAACTGCAAAATGTTACATCCAAACATATTTTCCTATAATGAACACTAACCTTTACAATTAGGCTTTCTTATTAATATGCAAATTCAAAAACACCTATCTTTTTTGCAGAATTTTATGCATTTGTAAATCGGAAAACATTGCGAAATTTATTCAGAGCTATTATTCATCGATTAATTCTCATTCCTTTTCCTGAAGCGTTTTTAATTTACAGATGATTTTTTTCCCATGTTTTTACTAAACAGGACACGACAGAAGTGCAAACGGATAATCACTACACGTCAGAGACAAATTCGAATCCAGGTACATCATACTCTCAGGATACTATTATGACTCTTCCTCGAATCTGTGCAATTCATGGAACCCCTGGAACGGCAATGAAACTTTTTGCACTTCCATTGAGTGATTCTTCCTATGTTCGGTGTCCTGAAATACACAGAAATCTTTGCATCTCACCACTTAATGATGCCCCCACAATTGACTCGGATGTTGATTCTGGTCAAGGTGGTAGTATTAACAATATTGGAAGTTCACCAAACAGCGATCAACTTGCACCACAGTTTAATACATTATCCAATAAATCAGACACTACCATACTTCCCGTTCACTATGTAACTGGAGATTTAAATTTCAGCTTAGTTCCGGTTAGCATAGCAACAAGTTTAAATTTAACTTCATCTTCATCTTCTAATCCAACGATTTTATTACCCTTATCAGAACTACCAAACACTACATCAGTATCCACTCCAGTTAATTCACAAAAGCATTCTAAAGTGACATGTGATAAATTAAGAGTTACATTTGCTGAAACGAATACCGATGAAAAGTCACCAGATCTGACAAGTTCATTAAAAAACAATAAAAATGTTATACGTTATCCTTTGACAATTTCCACTGATCCTGAAACCAAAGAAAAAGGTCCTTGGCGCCTTATTCAGTGTGCTTCTAAAAATGTTAGATTATAGTTTGGAATGTAATGAATGTTTACTACCCCCAGATCTTGGAAATCAGTTGTTCTTACAAATATGCAAATAAATTTTTAAACATGATTTGGATATCTCTTAACAAAGACTACTTTTAAAGGACGTTTTTTCACTCTTTGAACAAATAAAAAACCATCTAACAGTCGAAGATGTGAAACTAAAGGATTACTATGATGTCTAAACGTAAAAGCTAAGAGAATTTATGCTATCTGATAGGCGTCGCGTTATTGTGCGACTTTCAACTTTAAATAGTTACTAATAAATATGTTTTGTGAAGGTGAGGAAACGGTGATCACTCACAGCCATCTGGCACTAATTCTCATAAGACAATTCCCTAAGAAGTATAAAAAGCACGGATAAACAAGTCACTGAACTATTTTTTGAGTACATCTGAATATACGTTGATGTCGCCAAAGATTTTGGTAGTGTTTTAATCAAGTAGAGATCAGAAAGGACGGATTTGTATATTTTGCCTTGAATGGAAATATGACGTAAGCTTTTGTGGGTACTTGTATGCAATGAATCCTGTTGACTGTTGGAAAAACTTATTTCACAGTTCATGTTTACAAGGAAACAGCTGGAATGATGTCTTCTTAAGCTTAATGTATGTTTTATTTTACTTAGGAATACATGTATATCCAGTAGTTTTGTTGAGGAATCAAAAATTGTTGATCACTAGAAAGTTGACCATTTACTTTTTCATTGACTTCAGGTTATATTATGAGTCTTGGGAAACACGGAGACAGACAACGACTAAGTAGCCAATGATGACACACGAAAACTGTCATTCATTTTTGGAACTCGTTAATGAATTCAATTAATTCTGTTGTGAAAGCAACTTATTCGCGTAACTTAAATATTCAGCATATTCTTTTTTTTTAACCATGACAGTTGTTAGACAGAAAATTCGTCGACAGCTTTGGTCAGAATCTTTTGGGTTTTTTCACAAAGTGCATAAATGAAAAACCAAGTACAGGGCTAATAAGGTCTTAAGGAAAATAATGACAATCGAAATAACAGTTTATATTATACCTAAAATACAATACCATCTCAAAAAGTCCATATATTTGACTCTCATCATAGAGACTGTATTAACCCTCATACTTCATGTTGAGGTTGGTGAATGTTTTTGTTTAAACAAACCTGTAGTATAAAAAATACTATGCATCAGAAGTTTTAAAATCAAAAAACCAATATAGGGGTAACTAAATCTGACCATTTTAATGTCTCTACTATATTCATTTAGGCACACTGTGATAAGGAAGCTTTGGAATATAGTATCGAGTTCACATGTATTATTATCCTGCTAATAAAGTGTCTAGTAGGATGAATAAGACAGAAGCCAAAATATGCAGTTTGCCACAAGAATTAAGAATAAAACTGAGAAATCTAAATAAGAGTAGACCATGGGCGCTGTGATAGAGTATAATTACACCAGACAATAATTTCAGCTGATAAAAGTACACAGTGATATAGTATTATTTACTTATGACGTTTTAAACGCAATTTATTTCTCATAGTCACATTAAGTTTTCGTTATGGTATAATACTTAGACGTTAGCTTTAGAAATTATTTTATCATACTTGAGTAAATTAGCTTTTCAAAAAAGTAATTTCAAATTGTATCTATCAATTCAACTGCGCTTGTGAAGCGAGTTATATTGGCCGTTGCTCTAGGAACTTGATTTTTCGTGCTCGAGCACATATCCCACTATGGCTAAGCAAAGGTGTAGTTAAAACTACTAACAGCTCGATATTAGACCATCTGGTGCAAGACGGTCACAAAGCCAGCGTAGAAGAATCCTTCTCTATAATATACCGGCTGCCTAGCAAATTACCAAAATCATCGAAGCACCGCATGCTCCAAACAGCAGAGGCTATTGCAATTTTCCTCAAACAACCAGTGCTCTGTGTTCAAAAGAAACAAGTTCAGCCCCTACTACTACCCTGGCCCTCAGTAAAAACTATAAATTCTTTCCTAATTCTTCTGACATTCAGCTTATTTTATGTTGATGCTGTTCAGCTGTAATCTATCAATATTATTGATTCGATGATATTTAAACATTAATGTCGTTCATAACACTAATTCATTTATTCACTATAATGTATATATAATTGTAGAGCCTGATGATGAATTTATCGAAAAGAGTACTCTTTGTTCAGTATCCACTGTTTTGAAAATTTTAATGGGCATTTTTAATCAGTTAATTTGTTTATTCATTCAAATAAGCCAGTTCAACCATCCCATTATTCTAAACCATTTTTCGGTGGATAATAATAATAATAGTGATAGTAACAGCTTTATTCTGAACAATATTAATATAATGTACAGAATTTTCAGAAGAGTTTATTGCATGATAATTGCTTTTCATCCGCGATCTTCAAATAAAGCACTAATTGACAGTACATCATATAACACAGTTCTATCTGACCTGAAACGCAAACCAACTCACTAATTCATCTCTTCTTTTTCTCCTTCGAGAAATACAAGACATTTTGTTGAATGCCAACAATAAAATAGTTCAGGAGTACATTCTATGAACTAAGGACACAACTCAGAAATGGTCATCTTATGTGTTGGGATAAGCAGGCATCGAGTATAATGCTTTTTCTCATGTTCAATAGAAACTTGTGAATCAGCAGGTTGTAAATGTTTTAAATACTGACCAGAATAAAAATACTATTAGAGGTCATATTTTGCTTGATTTAAACAGACTGCATAAGAGAAAGTATATGCAATATATTGCTGGAGGTTTTCGACAGTCCAATTTATAAGCAGGCCGCTGACACCAGTTCGTGGTTATCCCAGACTAAACTTTGACTTTGATTAGTGTTGTGTAAATAAATAGCGTAAACTACTTATCAGACATGCTCTATACTGAGGTCCAATATAATGTTTATGATAACAATATCAAATTCAGAAGAAAGGTTTGACAACTCTGTTTCCACAAGATTTAAAATTCATATTACCAGAAAACAAATGAAGAACATCAGTGTACAAATATACAAATCAGACTTTGAGCTCTTCTCAGTCGATCATCTAATGAATTAAGTATTACATCATCTCCAACTTTCAGAGAATGTTAGATAATAACTTCGCTAAGCCGATGATGACACCGAATCACAACCAACATATAAACTGGGTTTATATCTTTCAATGGCACCTTAAAATATCAATGAAACATGTCTCATTTTTCGGAATGCTTACGAATGATTACTGAAAGAACAAATGGTAATTAATAAAATCTGCACTTAGAAGGATTCTTTGAATGAATCAGGACTATTGTCTCATTCATATCCAGAATGGTATTTTAGTGGGCAGGTATTACGGGAGAAACATAAGAAAAAGATTTCATGATAGCAGAAATACAGTGACGAATACAACTGTATATGATGATAGGCTCCATAGAAAAAATACTTCACTGTATTTCAGCATTACGTATAAATATATTATCAGACGAAAAATAAAAAATTCATAATCTAAACAACCGATAAGTAAGCATAAGATAATATATATAAGTTGAAGTCACTATGCACTAACCGTCTAATAACTCCAGTGGCTATTTTTACCATAATTAGCTAAACGCTATTTTTATCTTCTAAATAGAATGACTGAGTTATGTACTTCGTTTTTATGCATAAACTTTAGCAGAAGGTTAAAAGTTAAAGACATCTGATTTTATGTACAAATGGATAGCATCTAGTACACTAGTGAGTAAGTTAGAATTACTGAAGTAATTTGCTAAATGCAATTCATGTTTCTAACTATTATTGAAGTGTGTCCTTCATTCATCGGAATATGTGAAACTTCAGTTGATTATACAGAACACTATCTTCTTGGACACATGAAATAGGTATTCTGAAATAATAAAAATATAAGGTGAATAATATCCAAGTAAACGAAAAGTGTACTTTGATGCAGTAGCTCCCTGACTTATTAGCTCTAATATTCAGTCATCTGAACAATAATATTTCCGGTAAACCACCCTGAATTCAGTTGTTGTGAAAGTACGACTTGATAATGTATACAACTTCATGCCTGTCAATAATGCCTCGAATTCTCCTACTAGCATATTCACAACTTACCTATCAAAATCATATGACTTCCATGTACAATCGTACAGTTTCAAGTACTCCACCAATGGAATGCTTCTCTGTTTTCAGAAAAAATATTCAATCACACTCAAGAAATCTGTCAATGACACTTAAGCATTACGAAAGTCAACTCAAGTCAAATACCACTTCAATAAATCAAAATGTAATGGAACTCCACTCACTTAATCTAATAAAATTCCATTCTGATAATTGTCCCTCTCACAAAACACCCAACTAATTTATCTGTAGTTTCCCGATAGTTGGATAGGACTGTGGATTGATGATGTTGCTGCTGCTCTATTCATATACATGCAAAATACACAGTGATTTTACGGTACCTTGATTCACAGAGCAAAAGTCACGCATGCTAAACTCCGATTTCTCTGACTATTGAGGCGTTGTACTTTGAACAAACAACATTTGATTCCTGTTATTTTCTACTGCTGCGTGTAATGTTTACTTCGACTTAGTTTCATTGACTATGATGCAGATTTCCGATGACGAATAAGAAATGGGGAAGTGTGAGAGCATCACTAAACTGTGATTATTATGTTATATTCATATTCAGTATTTTGAACTTCATTTTAGGATTTGTTTGTAAGAAATTGTATTCAGTGGTAAAATTGATTGACAACTCTGATTGGAATATACCCAACTGACACAATGCAGAAGAGAGTTTTTGAAATGGAGAGATTTACTTTATCTGATGAAGGGAGTTCAACCATTTGCGTAACTTGTTCATGTCGGGCCATCACCCGAGTTCTTGATGGAGATAGTTATATAGTTAAAGAAAGGAATCTGAAATTTCACTAAGTAAATATTCCGCTGTAACTAATTACAGGTGATTCATCATTCATCAACAAGTTTGTGTAACGCTGTTTACATTTGACTTCACTCCTAGTCATAAGATCCTGGGATGTTTTCATTTAGAAATCTAAATCATTAATGACGAGATAAGAAAGCTGGGTGAATTTATGTACTAACCCATTACTCTTACATTCTTTAAAACTCAATCTAAGTACGATAATCAAGTCAAAAGTGTGTTTGTCAAAGTGATTCTAGCATAAGTCATAAATGTTGGTTGTGAGAATTTATCAGTTCCCCGACCTAGTAGCAGTTAATAAAATCATAGCCTATCCATCAATATAGTAAGCTCCATATTTATTATCTATGAAAACAAAACATTTGAAAATTACTTATGTGGTAGTTACTTATCTCTAAAATACAGAATTCGACATCTAGACTGACTGAGATAAACATATATTCAGCTTACAAAACACAGTAGAAACAGTTTATCGAACATGAGAAATATGGTAAAGTTGCTGTAACACTAGAACAATCTTCTTTTTGATTCGGTGACCCGAAACCCAACGAAAGTTATAGAGTAAAATACTAAGAATAGATCAACCATAAAAGCTATCATAAAACATCAGTATATGGAATTCACACTGAAAAAACAGTAAACGAATTTACCTTATATCAAAACTGCAAATACACGTGTGAACACAAACGCAGACATACTGACAGGAAACCCTTACATGACTTTTGTCATTCCACAGACGTGACTATATAGGGAGATCAGTATACTTCATTTTTAAATTGTGAAGACGCGTCATTAACTTGTAGTCGGATATTTTGAAAACTGAAGTTCAGTGAACTGCGCGTTAGTAATCCTGAAGTGTTGAACAGTTCAAATATAAAACTTTACTTCAAGTGGTCAACATATAGTAATTCAGGTCTGGTGACAAGCGAAAATACTGAAATACGATAGTATCTGACTCAATCTCGGGTGTCAAGAATCAGTCGGTAAGAAACATTAAACCTCAATTCTCCGCCTTTCGGCATTCACATGATTTATAATACTGAACTTCTTCGCCAGTATCTTAACATTTTCAGCTGCACTTACAAACAGAATTAGATTTGTCACAAAATTATGTTACGGATATTTTCGACAGTTTAGGAAGTAGAAAACCCAGTTAGTTTTTTTATCTCCATCCACTCAGCCATTTCTTCACAGAATAAAACTTCATTTTAAAATTAAAATGTCAGATGAAAACTAAAATGGGTTGAGAAAATGAGAGAATTGAAAGCCGTTCACATGAATTTCTTTTCCTAAAAATATGTTGCACATTTCCTTATTGGTCTGTTGCGATCCGAAGAAGTATATAAGAATTTCGAAGTGAAGTTAACAGAGCGGAAATGCACAGTATGTATTAAAGATATAGTGAATCTCAAGAAATCACCCTGCACACATATCATTTTGCCGAGAAAGATTATAAATGAAAAAAGCGCACATCTATAAAATTATCCATATGTATATATGCGATCATTTCAGTCAGTTCCGCGTAATCGCTTTAAACCAGCTCTGTGACTGCCCACAAGTTTTCATTTACTCTTCAACGATAAAACCGTAGCCTTGCATTCATGTCGCTTACGTAAATGACCAGCCACCCGACCTTCATTATTGATCCAGAGAAGGAAAATGTTAATGGAATTCTGTGGCAAGAAATACTGACTTGATACTGATGTTAAAATTTCCAATCCTGTTTATTGTGCTAAGTTTTGTGGATTTCTACAAAGATATCAAAGTAATGAAAGCCTGTCTTGTTTCCTCGAACACATCTGGATTTGGTATCTATTAAGTTCTGTCTCCAGTGCCTCTTCCGCAAAACTGTTAGATTTCGCTTGCATATTTTGTGCGACGCTAAACATAAGTCACCTGAGATACTGTTAGTTCCGAGCATATGCTGCTCTAATCGATTTACACGGTAGGCCGCATGACATAGTCTGTCCTTCTGCAAAATGTCAATTCAAAAAATTACTAGTCAGGCTGGACTACAAGACCAAGCTGTTAAACAGGTCGTAACTCCACCATAATTGTCACTGGTTAAACCCAACCGTTATGTGAACGAGTGATAAGTTACTGTCTGTCATCACCATTTCTGCACAACTATGCCTTCTTCGGTCAGTCCTTAACATATTGATTTAGAAACAAAGGAATGGGTTGTTAATTGTTGTTGAAACTGTCTCAGTCAGATTACTTTTGATGCATATATATATATGTATTTAAACAACTTCCGGAACAATTACTTACGTAATTATATGAATAGTGTCATCCTATCGATTTAATACTTTCTCAGAAAATTTACGTATGTCTGTTAGACATACTGAAGTCGTATAAACTACTTCGTTCAAAGTATCACACTTACTTTCTATACAGACATAGAAAGTGAACATATCTTTCAAAAAGATGTGTCTGTCTGAAATTGTAAAATATAGGTGAATAATTGCAGGGAGGAAATATGTGATGAATGGCACTCGTTGTATTTTTGTGAGGAAGTACAACAGTCGTCAGAAATATGTCAAGTTTTGATAAGGATAGTATTTATCTAAGCATTACCTGAAAGACAGATGAACGTCTATTCTTCACCGTCATGTGCGACGACTTATTTGATTACGATAAAGTTTCAATTCAGAGGATGATAAGTCATCAGATTGTCCTCTGTTGAAGGAGAACTAGGAGTTACGCAATAGATAATGATAAATCATATAACTTATGCTGACAGAATTGCAAAAAGCAAGTGTTGGAATCACGCTGATCAGCTTACTGTGTAATGCACTCATAAGTCAACTTGTTTTGTGGAATTAGAATCCAGTTTGTTTTTGGTTGCGTTTTACCAATAAAGCGGTACACACAAAGATAAAAACTTGAAAAATAAATAAATAAATGTATGTTAGCGCAATTTGGGAAATAACAATTTGTAAAAGATGAAACACAGATTAGTTTCTTACATTCGAATCCAGAGACGGATTTCAGGAATTCTAAAACAGTACTACAAACATAACACATAGAAATCATATTACTTCATGTTTTCAGAGTCTGTAAAAGTGCTAACATTACAGTAATTTTTAAAATATCACACCAGCAGTCAGTTGTTGAGCTTGGAATAATTCTGAACATAAATTATTTTGTGTATGCATGCACATTGGCTCACTAATAAATAACATAAATTTGATCATTCAAACGTCTGACTTGTGGAGTATCCATGATAGTTTTGTGCATTAAGGAGTTCAGCAGCAGGACATGAATTTGCTTGTAATGTTTGTTTACACACAATGATCTGTTGTTTTTGTGGTAATATTTGGAGCATAGTAGCTATACGTAATCAGCACATTTACAGTGCCTGGAGTAATTAGGAGATTGCGAAAATTATTATGATCGTGGTGAGTGACTGTGCTCGAGATGGTACAAAATCAGAAATTACCCCTAGGCAGGCACTCACTACAGATTTGTATAATGTTACTGGAAGACGGAGATTATCTGAAAAATGTGATATAATTGCGTAATACATTCCTGACAATCTGATCACATATTTACTTATCAAGTCAGTTTATATGAAAAAAATAAAGGCCAATTAAAATACACGAAGTGATAAAGGATTTAAAAATTATGCGAATAATTAACACAACGTTTAGTTATGCAATCAGATAAGGATTACCTAGGTAGATTAAGAGTAATAAGAAATTGTTTTTGAATACATAGGGGTGGGCTTAAGTTTATGAATAGCGATAGGCTCAGAGTATTTCAGTAAGCGCCCTTCACCACTTTTATAGATGACCTTAAAAGCTGTATTAAGATCAACCCTATGATTCATGTTGATCAGATGTTTGGCTATAGACGAAGTTGGTAGTCTGCCGCTTGCTTCTATTGATTTTCCAAAGTTCATCTGTCTTTCTAATCATTTCGGAGTATGTTCTCCCACCCTCACATGCAAAGCGCAATTATTCCTCCCTATGTATGGGTGTCTACAGACACACACACACACGCAAAAACTGGTAAATGGTGTGGGATGTGACATAGTCACTTGTGCACTTTTGAGGTTTGTAGTAGAGCATATTTTTGGCTTTTTAAATGATTACAAGCCTGGCTGCATAATATGTCTTACGGATGACCGAATTTAATCTCTGTTTTAAAATCCAACTATTTATTTCCATGTTGTATGGTAATTTGATGAAGACATCTTTGTTGGGGGAGGAATACATTGTAGATTTTAAGACTAATTGACTTTTACATATGTTTAAAAATTTTAAAGGATATCCGTTTTCAATAAAAGTATCCATCAATATTTTATTTTCCTTCTTTATGACATCAGCCGCTTAGATACGCTGAATCCTCTTGAATAAGCCTTTCCTAAGCCTCACTACAGACTCAGATATTTCACACTGAAACAGTATTCAAGTGAACACGTAATCATAATGTTTGTTCCTTAGATGTGTTATTATTATTTCTCTGATTTTCAGTTTAAATATTTTTCAGTTTTGGATTTGATTGTGAAAACGGTTTTTTGAAAGATTTTCCGTGTATAGTGTTTTTAAGTAGAAAGAAAGATTCGTCTTGTTAAATTATAAATGTAGTCAATATATTGCAGATTTATCAAAAGTTATGCAGTATGCGATGACTTACACAATAATTAAACTGCATAGCTTGCGGTGAAGAAGCAATCCAATTTCATTAGGAGCTTTTCATAAAATCTGTGACTATTTTATTTTCTGAAAAATTTTTCTATTCAAACTACTTTTATTGTAATCAAAGATATGAGGCTTACCCGACAGCTTATATCAGCTACACTTTAGTAATGGGCCACTAGATTTGTATGTCTCATTTCTCAGAGAATAATCTCGTTGCCAAGTGGTTGAGGATGATCAGCAGGAAGCTGTAGACTTAGGTTTCGTGCTTGATAACACTCGTCACCAGGTCGTGTTTACGACCTTAAAGGAAGTGATTTTCCCTCTGAGAATCGACATTGCATCACCCAGTACTGTAGTCAGAGACGTTACCATGTAGCCATTGTAAGATTGCACGCAGACCAAGGAATAAATTTAACATTTAGAATTTTTATAAACATCAATACCAAGGACTACTCCTTAAAGACCAACTGATGTAACAATTTCGGCACTTAACGACATTTCAACAATCAATAAACGGTGAAGCGAAACGGGAGAACTGTCTCCATAACTGTTTGAAGATTTCTGTTTTAACCATCTCCTGAAGACACCTAAATCCCAGTGGAGAAGTTAAGGCATTTCTGATTTACACCATTTTTACTTTCAAACCAATCGACATAGTCTCAAAAACTATCCTAAGAAATGCTGAATTTCATATCTTCATAATTCATGTTAACATTCATATTCACTTAAACACTTCACAGTCTAAACAAAACTTTGTCTAGATATTTCATACGAGGATTGAAAAGTATTTAATTCTAAATATCAAGAAAAGATAGACAGTTGATTGAATCCTTGTTAAACAAAGGTAGTCAGGGAAATTATGATGCAAAGACTGAAGGGATGAAAATAAAATCTCAAATATGTGATAAAGTAGACTAAGGGAATTTTATGCATAATTACATGTTAAGTAAATTAAGGCAAAAAGAAAAAACCCAGTTCGAAACAAACTACACTGAAATTCTGTTAGTTGATTGGTAGGCTAAAAGAGACGACGTTTAACAGGCAGGCGAGTTTGCGTATAAACAAATATGCGTACAAAAATATTGCGCTGAACAACTGTTGTTTTCCAAATCAACTAATCTTTTGATAAGTGAATCTAAAAAGCATCTTGACAATTGAAAGAGATATTTCTACCTAAAATATATAGAAAATGTGTAAAGTACGTGAATGTAAAAAGCTACTTTCTGTGTGTATAAAATAACAAAAAAAAAGAGGAGAAAGCATGTACAAAGGAGAGAAAAAGTGTGGTAAATATGTTCAATTCTCCTGAAAATAAAAATACGATGCATATGATCATTTCTTGAACATTTATATGTCATTCAACTGATGCATGTTTATGTGTCTAAGTTAAGAATAAGATATTATGTTATTTTTCCTGGATGCAGTTTATAAAGGTTGGAGTTTAGTCATAAGACTACTAGTAAAATACTACTTGTACTAATACTTCTGTCATTACTATCTTTACTACAAATCCTACGAAAACTGTTTCATAACTATTTAGTGAATATTCAAAAAAAAGAAATACAAATGATAATTTGATGTTATAGTTAAGATAGCATATTATTTCAAGATAAATTCGACAGGTAAACTACAAAATAAACGTAACAATAATGGCAGTCAGAAAGGAATGATGAAAGTATGGGAGAAAAAATTTAAAAGCACGTCCATAAATATATATTATCGTACTAAACTGACTGCTATCAGTAAACTGACAAGATGAAAGCCTGAAACCATTGAATACTTACTTAATTTTAATGCTGTTTAAGTTACTATGAGAAAGGAATTTCAGACATTCAATGTTCCAGGCTAGAATACTTTTTGACGGGTAGTGTTCTAAAATATTTCTAAGCAGGCTAAAATGTGTATAAGTGACATAAATACTTCAGGTAGGTATGGCAGAATTGGCTAGAAATTACTTTAAATGTTAGTCAGTAATGGACATTTTTACTGTAGACTTTTTTAATCTTTTTTTATGTTGCAAATGATTAGAAAGGCTATTTTCACTTCACTGTTTTAAATTTCTTTGTTTTATTACAATTAATAACAAGCAAAAACATTCTTGCTAATGTTTCACACTTTGAAGTGATACAGAAAACACCATTCGGTGCTCATATATTATCTTAATACAGTATCGTTCCAGCTACATACGTCACAGATGTGGATATAGAAAGCAGAATCTGAAAGGCAGGATAGACTATCATTACGCTGAAATCCTTGTGAAAATCTGCTGCACTAAGCATATAGAATGAGATTTGGATCTTCAATACTAATGCCTGATCAAGGCTTCCATATAGTTTCGAGACTTGGCGCTTCACCAGAAGCCTTTTCATTCACCTATTGCAAACTTTCAATGATAATTGCCTTCGCTGAATACTGAAGACCAGATGATCATCAGGACAGAAAAATCAATAGAAAAATTTGGTGACAAACAAACGAAGAATGTATTGCACAACTGATATCAAGAAGGAAATCTAGATGGATTAGCCAAACTCTGAAAATTTGATTTTTTTAAATATTTTTGATTGCAGCTTGATTCCACACCGTATTTTTGGTACAGGTGTGGGATTTTCAGCATGTGATATCGGTAGCCCAAATTTTTCAGGCCGACCATAGATATCAGGTGTGCGTCGGCAGGCAATCGAACCCCCACCATGTACATGATCGACGAGAGTCCCAACCGCTGTGCTGGCAACGCACTGAGTGATGCCATGTGCCAAGTCCTCGAGTGGAGCCCGGATGAGAAACGATGAGTTGGATGTCAAAGGGTGAAATGGAGAAGATTGTGTGAGGAGGTGGTGGAAGCGTATGGGTGATCGTGAAACCAGCTAGGAAGGACTGCATGAAGTAGGGCAAAATGGAGATGTGCTGCTGAAGCTGTATATTCAACTCAAAATCCAAGGGAATAATAGTATTCAAGTGTTGGTTGCCGGGGATTTCATTAGTTACAGCATTTTATCACAAGCTGACATCGGTTAGAGAACCACTGGAAAGCCAACACGTAATACTGGACATCTGTTTCATCCTAGTTTTGGGCTCTTCATCACAACGCAACCACCGGAGTTTGAACCCAAGACCTCTCGATTTCAAGGCGAGCTCGTAAACCATTAAGCCACTGAGACCCGACCCAGTGGTCAGCCCATGAATTCCAACTTCTGCTAATAGTAACTCATTATGGACGGTTATTCCTTTCATATAGTTATATAACTTCTGAAATATGGTAGGTTGGAGTCAATATATAGACTAAAAAATTTCGTTGGTAAGCGTGGTCGGCAAAAAAAACTAAAGCTAAACAATATTTCACAACATCGTACATAATTCCTACATAATTCAGACTGGAAAACAAACTTTATCATTGACTCATATGTCAATCAGTATCGACTACTACTCAACTGAGGAATGCAACTCACTTATTTTGGTATCGGCTGCATACTTATTCTATAAGCAAAACGCTGTGACTTTCGAAAGGCATTTCTGAGACTCGTTTGTAAGTTAAGTTGACTATTTTTTCTCTTTGTGAGTTATCAGGCTCTGTTACACCTGCTCTTTGATTAATAGTTAACTGATTTACTAACTAAATTACATAAAGTAATCTTAATCTTTCTAACTACCTGATTACCGATGTATTTACGCTATTCAGTCTAGCTGATGTTCACTGATATTCACCTTTACTGATGCTCTCCATTACTCAAGGTTGTGAGGAATGTACGTACAACTTATTATAAACTTTTAACACTTAACTTCATACTACTAATTAATATGCTCTCATTGTAAGGCAAAAAGCCTTCAAGATTTCTTGAAATTTAAGCAACATCTGATAAAAGACTTATGTGAGGAACAAAGATGAAAAGGTAACTTATTGTACAATGAAAACAACAGTTCAAAGTTGCATCTGCATACAAATCTATGCATAAGTTTATGAAAGAGGACAGCTAATAGTTAAGTTCGGATGAATGACATGGTGACTGTTCTACAGATGTTAAGAAGGAATATGCCCGAAGATTCTTATTACAACTGATTTGTGCGTCTTCATTTCGATCTTGATTCCAAACAATCACGATTTTGTTTTTAAAACCTTAATAAAAAGATATATTTGAATTCGATTTAGTTAGAAATCATACTTATTTCTGAGATCTTCGTATTTTATATTATATGAAGTGCCCACAAAATCTTTCGTCACTGTTACTGATAGAAAGAAGTCATTCTTCCTCACACTCTTTTCCTTTTAGCTGAAGGAGTGAAAAGAATGCAAGTTAGCAAAAAATATGTACAAACTCATAAGTGTAACCATATATTTCAAAATACATATATAATCGTTTTGATTGATAGATTAAACGTTTTTGAATGGAGTGAAACTTCTCTCAGTTTACGTCTAATGTTATTAGTTATGTTAATATTTAATGTGATTTCAGTGTTTATTCCACAAACTGACATATGATACTTGAAGGCTTCAATGATTGCCTTGATATAAACTTACATTTGCACTATTAGAAAACTAATAACCATCAGAATGTGTTGTTTACAAAACGCCATAAAGTAGCATAAGTTTTTCAGATGATTATTACTCTTAAGAACTAAATAACCTCTTCTCTTACTATATATCCCATCTTAGAAGCAGAAATCCTGGGTTTTTTTTAATATTTTCAATTGTTGTCACTATTTTTCAGTTAGATTTTTCTTTTCATTCATGAAAAATCCCAATTCGAACATTCATAGGGATAGAAGACCAGTTGTTCAGCGAAGAGTCTCTTTTCGGTGTATTCATTCTCACAGCTGTATAATCGCAAATATATATGGTTATTTTGTATGTGTGCTTACATTAAATTTGTCAAACGAAAATACAATTAGTAAGTTTTTGGTGGAGTTACAAAAGAGTTACAAAAATCGCTCAGAGGAATTGGTTGTTGATACAAGAGGGTAGTAACAAAAGTGATGAGTTGTCACAAAAGATTGTTAAAGGAGAGTCACGTAATAATATGAATAGTTTGATAAAAGAGTTTTCCTCAGGGTGTACATGGAAACAAAATAAAATACGGAATTACGAAAGAATTTCAAGGGAATACAAGGGTTTTAAGTAGTCAGAAAAAACAAGCAAAAATTGAGTCAAATCAACAGAGTTGTTACTACGATAGTAGAAGTGACTGAATAATTTTCTTTTGTATGCATAGTTCTGGTTCTTCCAACTGAATGGCCAGGGCTTCTGCAATTCAAAGAAAACTTAAACACATTATCACTAACAGGACGTCCTTCACTTTGTAGACTACCATGAAAGTGGTGTTTGTTGAGATGGAATGACCAATGGTCACAAGATGTTCGATTATGGCACTCCTTATACGGCCAATACTTCTTTTCTGCAGCCATGCTGGATAGTGTTCTTGAATCCTCTTGGACAGGATGCGCATCGAACAACCGATGTAAGTGGGGCTCCACAGCAACAGGTGAACTGATATATACACATAGAAGTGGTCAAGTGAGAGATCTTGTCCTTAAAGGTTCTGCAGATCAGTAGGCAACTGGAGTGCACTACTTTCAGTTTGGCCGCGAAGGAAGTTCTTCTTAAAGAAGCGGAAATTATCCTCTTCAGGAAATCACTGAGTAGGTCACCTTTGAAGTTGGGGTATCTTTTTTAGCACGGATGGTGCCTCTTGCTTTTGGATTTTCTGTTTGATATTTTTGTCTATCAATCTTGGTGGATATCCGTATTTTCTGAAGATTTCTTTCAGGAAGTGTACTTCTTCTTCCAGGGTATCAGAGCTGCAGATGCGTCGGATGCGAGTAGCAAGAGATCTAATTAGTTTTCTTTTTAGACTAATTGGTAGGCAGCTGTAGAAGTATTTCGTTTCACAATTTATGTAAAAATTACTTTAAATTTCATATGCTTGCTCACAGACTCGGAAAGGTGATTTAGATGGGTAAAATGAAAATAATTTACCTTCAATATTGTTTCCTTTCCTAGATTAGTTATTTTTTAGATGTTAAAGAAGTGCTTTTATCTGACGTCCAGCAAGTATGTGTGAATGTAAAGCATGGAAAAAATAAGAATAGGCAACATAAATTTCCATTATTAACTCAGAAATCAAGTTAGCTTAATCAGTATTCTCTCCTCGTATGAACAGATGCAGCGAATAATAACTTCAGACTTTGAAGTACCACTTACGAATAAGTGAAATCCTCTTGTATTCTGTTTTCTAGTCTACACTTTTTTAAAATAAAAGTGGCCATAAGAAATAGAAAATGAATGACATTAATTTTGTGCGAGAAGGGAAAATAGTGAATTCAATAAATTCCTAGATTTCTTTCAAAATGCTCACTAAAAATTACCTAAGGAGGTAAATGTTGCTTCTTAAAGAATAAACTAATGGGTCACTTGAAGGGATAAATTGATGTCGAACTGAAATGACTACGGTAGTTGCACAACGTTCAAAGCCTTGGCCAGATAAGCTGTAAAATAAATCTTCCCAGGTGACTTGTCCTAAGAATTCATCTTACATGCACGAAAAAAACATTAAACAAGGAGATAAAATTACTCTGAAAGGCATCAGTGTGTGTGTGTATAGAGCTCTTTTGACCAATGGAGCCCAATAGATAGTCCGTGTTGGTGTGAAATTTCCTAGATGTGTTCATAAACATCTACAAATATGAACACTGAAAAGAAAAACGCAGATCAATTGATAGCCTGATGCTGGAGTACACTGCTGTGTTTTGTCATTTGGTATCAACAGAAAATATATTCAGTATGATACGATCAAGTCGTTCAATGGGGTTTTTACTTACATCTCCTCCGTAGGAAAAATGTTTTATCCAGTCACTGGATTGAAACTTAGGAGTCGCAATCCTCATTTATTTACGTTACATACTTACCGTGAAAAATGAAAAAAATCTGTAACTTTTTCCTTTTTTACAGGATCTTATCATTAGCTGATATCAGTTAGAGAACCATGGGAAAACCTGGGAGTACTGGACAGCTGTTTCATTCCAGTTTGGGAGTTTTCATCAGTACGTACCAGCACCCTCCGGTTACAAGGTGAGCTGGTAAACCATTAAGCCACTGAGACCCGATCCAATGGCCCATGAATTCCAACCTTTGCCAGTTCACGATATAGCGTGACCACTAGCCGAAATCCGTTTTAAATGTCGTCTCCCTTCATAAATAAAATTCTTTTCTTCCAGTACTTGCCTTTAAGTAACTATTTCTGAACTATATGCATCAACTAATGCTTGCATAACTTTTAGGTTTGACAAGATTATTTAGCCAGTTTATATAATTTACCAATTTCTTTTCCCAATATAGAGTCCAGCATACTTCGTGTTTGTTGTTAACATTTTGTCTATCGTACTGCAAACACTTTAACTATGCAGATTTGATTAGAAGTTAGAAAGTTAATTTTCATCATATATCACTGGAGGTGAATTAAGTAATTCAGTGAGGCGAAACTGTATGAACTATAGTTGACATAATCTAATTGCAAACATAATATTCATCTGTAATGTAAATTTAAACAGTTATTTCCAATATCCATCACTGGTTTATACACATCAGTCAATCAATCACTCCATTTTTATACTTTTCTTACTACTGCGAACTTATATTTAGCACTTCCCTAACTCAGAGATCTACTAGATATAGTACAAATTATTCACGCTTGGTTGATGCTACAACTAGAGAATTAGTAAATGTGATAGTTATAAAAAAGAATAAGTTTTTTGGGAACTAAATATATTTGAAAAACTAGCATAAAAAGTCGTGAAGTATATCATGTCATAAGCAATATATTCACACTTTACAGTGATGTCATATGATCAAATGAAATTTATCATTTTACAATGAAAAAAATTAGAGTTAATCATGTAAATATGTCGAAGAATGAAAATTCCTAAAATTTTCGTATTTCAGCCCTTCTGAATGTCTCTTAAATTTACTATTATGCTTCCCTTGAGTTCCAAGTGGAAAATAGGGCTTCAAAAACTCATCTCCAATGTGTTTTACTTTCTGCGGTCCTCTTCAGCTGAGTCCACGTTTGCTCATAGTTTCTCATCTCTTCCTCGCACCATCTATTCCATAAGGTTTTCAGACGCTCCACTCGTTGTTTCGCATTCGGATTCCACTCGAGCGATGGCCTGGCGCGTGATATCATTCGACGGTCTCCTCCGTGTGTGCACAGCCAATCTCTATTCAATCCTGCATATTTATTGGTTCGCTCCAACAGTTTCGTTGGCTAATTCCTTCACGCCACATGGTATTCAGTATGTAGTCGGCGAAGGCAGTTGTTGATTAAAGTCCACAGTAGCCTGTTGGATTTGCTTTTGAAGACATTCCGAGTTTCTGATCCATATAGAAGAACTGAATGACTGGCTTCACATTCGTGGTAAAAATCCTAATTTCCTTCCTTGTGATGAGTCCGTCACATTTGAAGACTGATTTCAGAATGATGAAGTTCTGTCTTGCCTTTCCGATTCCAGTTTTAACATCTTCAGCTTTGACGCCACTAGTCGAAACGATGCTGTCAAATTTCCCTCGTAGATAGTGACTGGTGCTGTTAGTTGTTGTTGTTGCTGTTAGTTGGTTGGTCATCTTCCTCACCTCCGTCTTCTCTATGTTCACTTGAGGTTCTGTCTTCGTTTTACTGCTCCTTCTGCCAGTTTTTCGGTTTTCGCCTGCAAGTCTTCGAGTTTATGTGATATTAGACATCAATCATTCACGAAATCCAGATCTTCTAGAGCCTTCTTAGATGTCAGTCCAACTTATATCTGTTTCCTCGCACTCCACCTCTTTTCTCGGGCTTGTGACCGGTTAAAAAACTAGCAAGCTAGTAAACTAGGCGAGGACGTTATATTAATAGGAATTTATATTATGAAAGAATAGAATTTGGGAACTTCGGTGGTACATAATTCCATAATCATTTCAAAACAATTTGATGAGATGAGCCATAATCCGTGCTTGAAACTTCATCAGAAAATGAATGCTACTGTCTCACCGTGTTGTGACCAAACAGTTATTGTATTATGAAGCAATGTGTGTACATTTATGTGCAGCTGTCTAATTTCTATTTTTAGCAGCTCAGACTTAAAAAATCAATACAGAAAGCCGCAACATTACGAAAACTTATGATATTTTTGTACTTTTATTTACTTTGCCATCAGTAAAAATGAAATTTTCATCTTTCTTCGTCCTTGAGTAAGTAAACTGAAGGAAAACACAGTTCCTTTGTCGAACTATTTATGAAACTTTATGTCGATCTCATTTTGTATTTGATGCGAAATTTCAAAAACAAATGATACGCTTTCAGCATAGTAGTAGTATTTCTTTGAAACCAGATGATAATTTGAGCCAACTGACATGTTATAACAAGTGAAAGTTACGTATTTGACATTTCCTTGAAGTAGAACCAAAGAAGCAAATTTCATCTAATGTGAAACTTGTTAGGTAGATGTGTGTTCATTACACCCAGTATCAAATAAACTGTGTTAATCAAGATTCAAAGGACTGGCAAAGAGACCTCTGTTTGTGTACTAGCGAGTAATAAAAGGTCACTATGAATTAGGTTCATCTGCCTGATAAGTCTCGCCTATCCCGCACTACACAGCTTGACAAACGGCAAACTAAAATTATGGTAAGCAAAGTAATAACGAATCGTCCCAGAAAGATCAAGTGCTGAAGATAAAAAATGTCTAAGGGTGTTAAGGGAAGTTAATTGGTGGATGGTGACTAGCAGTGGAATCCAGGATGCACATTTCGTCCTATTTGGACTCGTCACTGGATGTAACTGCATTCCACGGTGAGTGATGATGCTCCCACCGGTGCCCATAGTTTTAAGGGAAGTCTAAACATGCTATAACGTGCTTTATGTGCCTGATACCTTTGTCATCACTCTTGTTATTATCATCATCACTGGTCACCTATCAGACTTTAAACGACAACGGACTGGCACTATACAACACTGGTAATAAGAACAGCACTAACTTTATTGAATCGTAAATTCTCTTATTAATTTACAAAAATAATTGATGGGGCAGACTAGGTAATATACAAAATTACAAACTAACCTTTATTTTCTTATATTCATCTTAAAGTTTTATAAACAAATGTGTATTTTTAACACTGAAGTTTGTATTTTTATGTATGCTCATCTCTTTCTAATTAATCTAAAGGCCACCCTGCTAGAAATTTGATTTACAGGAAACAATAAGTGAGAAGAAAATTCATTGTATATTGCTTTCTAAAAAATTGATTTCTCACCCATTTTTATCTATGAATTTTTAGCTAAACACATATGTGTGATTGATAGCCCACCTGAGGTAACCTTGAGCTTGTAGACTGCTATTTATGTCGTGAGTGAGAACTGAAAGTAAAATGAGTAACTGCCTCACGGCAAGATTGAAACCAGAGGGTTCCTATTTACTGGTATGGTGTTCTACACAATCTAGCATTCAGAAGTATTTCAAACTCAATAATTTACTGTTGATTTGAAGCATTACTTTTTATTTAATTCATGATTTTATAATTTTTGTAATGTAAACAGTCTTACAGGTATTGAGGAAAATAAAACAATTCAAACCCTACATATCTGGCAATGTGACTTTTGCGATTTGTGATTAATTGTTGCGAAACTGTTAAATCCTCTTCAAGAGTGGATAGTTTAATGTCTTATTAACCTCTAACGTCAAAGTTAATCATGTGTAAATCCTCGAAGATGACGACGCATAACAGAATAAAGATTTCTTTATAACTGGTTACTTTGATTAGTTTTTTTTTTCAAAATAAAGTTTCGTCTATCTTCCAGGTAATACTTGTTTAAATATTCACCTTAGCAAAATTTGATATTTTTCTGACTGTTATTGCATCTTCCTACAAAAATACAACAGGTGCCATTCATTACATATTTTCTTCCTGCAATTATGCACCTATATTTTACATTTTCAGACAGACACATCTTTTTGAAAGATATGTTCATTTTCCATGTCTGTATAGAAAGTAAGTGTAACATTTTGAATGAAATATTTCATACAACTTTCGTGTGCCTTCCAGAAAGTAATATTACGATAGAATGACACTGTTCAAATAATTCTTTACGAAACTGTTATGAAAATTCAATGACAGAATTATTCTATTTTATAAAGAAATAGAGTGATACGGTATTATTTACTAGTAGGTACACTAGTATCTCCAATCATAGTAGTTATTTTTATTGAGAGTTGCAGAAATATGGCTCGTAAAACGCTTAATCCTACCCCAAAGGTTTGGTAGAGATATGTTAGTGATAATTTTACGGTGTTAAAAACTGAACATCATAAATATTAACTCAGTTGCAAAGAGAGAATTAAATTTACATGTGAGTTAGGAAATGACCAATGAGACTTAGTCACGTGAGACTGTAAAATAAAATGAACAGAAGGTAAATTATGCACTAGTGTTTTTAAGAGTCCAACACACTGTAATGGATATGTAGATTTTAAGTCATGTCATCCGTTATCTATAAGTGTAGGTTTGCTTAAGTGTCTGACATACCTAAATAATGAAATGAAACAGACAGAAGAAGAACTGGTTATTTAAATAACTATACCATAAAATTCAATAAAAGATGAAAACGGGAAAATAGAAGTAAAACCGTTGAGAATAAAATAAATCAAAAGGAATTTAAAGTATCATATGAGGAAGGGATATCTAAAACCGTATGTAGCATTCTTGAAAAAGCAGGAATTAAGGTGGCATTTGAACCTACAAATACATTCCATGACAGACTAGGTGGGTTTAAGTATCCTACTGACTCAACTAGACAAAATAATAAAATTTACAAAATACCTTGCAATGACTGAGATCAATGACATAAGTTAAACCAATAGATCAAGGTCTGCCAGGTTATTGGAACATAGGAATTTAGCTACATACGGAATGACTGACTCCAGGAAAATGAATACCTTAGAGGAAAATTCAGCTGTCGCAATGCATGCACTTACACACAATAGGGCCAGATATAACTACAGTTCTAAAAGATAACACGGATAGGTGAATCTGCGTTCATCGAAGCTATACTTAACTCGCATAAAAGAAATTGCACAACTCCAACACCAGATATGTGGAAAATATTACTACCAATGAAATAGAAGGATAATAAATAAGGGAGCAAATGAAGCAAGCTATTTCATTTAATGGGGCATTAGTAAACAGCAAGCATACATCGAGTGACGACATAGTTTTCCCAGCAACATTAATATTGCCAATGCAATTGATGAATTCAAGCATGTCATACAAAGAATAGCTACATAATTGCCTTATTAATGGATCTAGGAGTTCTGCTATCCATTTGGTAACATATTCATAAGGTGAACCTGCCATGTCTAAAATGAGACAAAGTGGTAGTCCAGATAAATGGACTTTTGCATGCTAAAGAGTTGAGGAATAATTGATTGAGAGGGTCCCAACTTTCCATGAAACTCCAATTTCAACAATAAATCAATTTTCTTTCGCTTTAAAACCCGTGTGATTTGTTCCTCCATCATTTCTGTCTTAGTCTTCTCGCATTCAGGTTTCTGAAATGTAAACTCATCTGAAAGGATGTTTAGTATTTTGTAAACATAATCATTTCGATTCATTATTACAATGCTCACGCCTTTATTTAGTCATGTTAAGATATTCTCACTTTTTCTCAGTTCATTAAGCTAGATGAAATGTCCTTCAGTGAGATCATGGAGAAGATTTCGTCTCGATTTCATAAATTGATGTGCACAGCTAAGCGGCGGTGACTTAAAATGATTTAATTCTTCTAATGAATTCGGCATCAGATCTTTCGCCTGAATGATCAGACTCTCAAACCGCACTTCATCATGTAGAGTCTTTGCATTCGAATCAAGGATACAGAACTTTCAGCCGTGAGATTATATCTCTGCCTGAATAGGACCTAGACTCATTGAGGGGTAATGAAAAAAATATTTTCAGAAAGTCTTATGAATTTTTCACCTGATTCAACTTGCTTAAGTATATTTGTGAATCTAAGATTAGCCCTGTCGCACCGGATTCTGATAGCCATAGCAATATAATCTTCATATTATACACGACCTTCTGGTGAAAGTTCATGTAGCACATTTACTATCCTGAGAGTGTTCCTTTCTAACTCAAAAGTCCAGGAACGGATAACTTCAAGTATGCAGGTTTTCTTTGCATGACATATTTTAATTCATCAATTGCACTAACAATATTAGTGCTGCAGGGAAAACGATGTCGTCACTAGACGTATGCTTGCTGTTTACAAGTATAACAAATAATGAAATAATTTAAACAAAGTTTGAAAGCTATGTGAATGCCTTGATGTAATTGTAAAAAAGAGACTGTTTTCGAGACGTTATCGGTAAACAGTATTTCATCGTTGCATGTTTTTCATCGAATAATGTTATTCTGTGATGTAATCATACTCATGCACAATGTGCACATTCTATTCTTATATTTGAAAACTGTTCAAGTACACGTATATATACATATTCGTCTGAAAATTAGTCCGTCAATCTAAGGGGATCACAGACAGTTTCAACAGTAATCAACAACTTGCTTATCTCATTCTAATTCTACTGGATAAGGATTGACCGAAGAAGGCATAGTCGTGTAAGTAGTGTGATGACAGACAAACAGTAGTTTAGCTGGGCATCACCCATGATAACCGTAGCAGAATGGTGACCTGAATAGCAGCTAGATCTTGTAGCCCCACAGGTAGGACGCAGCACCAGTAATTTTCGTGAATAATATTATTCAGATGGGCTTTTATTACTATTTCACTTCTTTCAATTAACATTCACATATATGACAGTGATTCACTGAGATTTCTGTGATCTACCTCATATTCTGCTCACTTCCGCCCTTTCAACTTCAACCCAAAATTCTTGTAAACATCCTCTTATTTCGAGAGACCGATAACAAAGTGAGCAGTATATTTTGGAAAGGAAAATCTGTGTGTGTGGTCATCAATTCTTTCATTCTCTCAAGCAATTTTAGATTTCCTTTAATACTCTTATTGTAAAATGAAGTTTTAATCTGTGAAGACATGGTTGTGTTGATAGTCGTAAAAAATTAACTGATTTTTCTACTTGTTAAACTGTCAAAAATATCCGTACTGACCGTGTTCGATACAAAACAAAACTCTTTAAATTAAAACATAATTTTGTGACAAATCGAATTATGTTTGATAGACTAGATAAAAATGTTAAGATACTTGTGAAGAAGTTCAGTATCATAAATCAATGTATAAAGGTGGAGAATCGAGTTTTAATGTTTCTTACCGCCTGATTCTTGACATCCGACAATGAGTCAGATATTGTCGTATTTCTGTGTTTTCGTTTGTCACCACACCTGAATGTCTACGTGCTTAAAATGTTAAAATCAGGAGACTTATTCGTTAACAAACAATATGCCTTCAGGTAACTTCTTCACCAGCTCCTAGAGTTATATATATATCCATAATAGTTAGGGAGTAACTAGATAACATTAATGTTTGAAACAATACTGAACCATTGATATCAAAATCCAAAAGTATATGCCATAGATTGTTGATGGATAACAGTCCAAAAAATCCGTATTTGATAGTATACATAAATATAACACTAAATTGAACATCATACTCCAAAAGTTAATGACAACGAATATATATTAATGAATGCACATAACTAAGGTTCATAGTGAATTTTATCCAAACTAATTACAAACTTCATATGGATAATATCAAAACCAGGGAGAGTAAATGATGTGTGAGGTTATGTATATTTGTGTGGCAGTATGTAGGTGAATAAGCAAAGGTAGATTAAAGAAACTGAAGGTTTTCTTGAATTAAAGTAATAATAAGAAATGGAGAGTACAATGTGGAATGTCACACCTGGAAGGCGTGATGTAACACCGTAGTTAACAATTTGTAGATTCCACAGCAGTCCAACGGTAGTAATCATGACTGGACCTGTTTCTTCTGCACCCAGAGCTGAAGATGATATTATTCATTAGGGGAAATCCAAGACACTGTTTCTACAGTGTTTTGTAGGCTCCCTGAATCCTATATTTATGTCATTTTGAATGACAGTCCCTGGTTTTCAAAGAAAGACAACTGGCAAACAACTAAATTAAAATTATATTGTTTTCATAAGTGACACATTTACTATTATCTCAATCAGTAACTCAGGTGCTGGCCCGACATCAGTGAGTTACGCAAATGGTTGAACTCCCTTCATCAGACGAAGTTAATCTCTCCATTCCAAAAACTCTCTTCTGCATTGTGTCAGTTGAGTATGTCCAATTCAAAGTTGTCGATCAATTTTACCACTGAATAGAACTTCTTACAAACAAATTCAAAAATGTAGTTCAAAATACTGAATATGAATATAACATAATAATCACGGTTTAACGATGCTCTCATATTTCCCCATTTCTTATTCACCATCGGAAATCTGCATCATAGTCAATGAAACTAAGTTGAAGTAAACATTACACGCAGGAGTAGAAAGTAACAGAAATCGAATGATGTCTGTTCAAAGTACAATCCGTCAATAGTCAGAGAAATCGGAGTTTAGCATGCATGACTTGTGCTCTGTGAATCAAGACACCGTAAAATTACTGTGTATTTTGCATGTATATGAATACAGCAGCAGCAACATCAACATTCCACAGTTTTATCCTACTATCAAGAAATTGCAAATCAATTAGTTGGGTGTTTTGTGAGAGAGACAATTATTAGAATAGAATTTTATTAGATTCAGTGAGTGGAGTTCCATTACATTTTGATTCATTGAAGTGGTATTTGACTTGAGTTGACTTTCGTAATGCTTAAGTGTCATTGACAGACTTCTTGAGTGTGATTGAAAATTTTTTTCTTAAAATAGAGAAGCATTCCATTGGTGGAGTACTTGAAACTGTATGATTGTACATTGAAGTCAGGTGATTTTGATAAGTAAGTTGTGAATATGCTGATAGAAGAATTTGAGGAATTTTCGACAGGTATGAAATTGTGTACATTATCAAGTCGTACTTTCACAGCAACTGAATTCATGTTCGTTTACCAGAAATATTATTGTTAAAATGACTGAACCCCACCTAGTTAACTAGCTTGCTAGTATTCTAGCCGGTCCTAAGCTCGGGTAAACGGGGAGAGTTCTGACATAGGGCTAGCGACTCAATCCTTCGAAATCAATCAAACCGCTAGAGAAGATTCAACGCACAAAAAATATATAACAAAAATACAAAATATTCAAATAAGAATCTTATTCATTGCTGGAGTTGGAGTGGAGAAATGACGCGGGCTGGTGAAAACCTACCGGAAATCAGTCAGCCTATGCGTCTTCTCTCAATGAAAGCAAAACTAAGAATGGGTGCGTGGAATGCTCGCACAATGTATGATGCTTGGAAGACGGACCAGGTAGTCAACGAAATGCGAAGATATAGCACAGAAGTGCTGGGTATCTGCAAGAGCAGATGGAATGAATGTGGATTATCAAAATTGTCAAATGGAGAGTCAGTAATCTACCCCGATCTGGCCACCCAGACGACAACCACGAACATACCGAGGGAGTGACCCTCATGATGTCACCAGTGGCAACCAAAGCCCTAATGCAGTGGGAACCAATTTCATCCAGGATCATGACAGCAAGATTTAACTCAAAAGACAGAAAAGAAGGTCACAATTATCCAATACTACACACTGTACTACAGACAATGCGGAACAAGAAAAGAAGGAAGATTTTACAGACAACTACAAAAAGTAATGGACAATATTCCAAAAAGTGACATCAAAATCCTTATGGGCAACATGAATGCAAGCCAAACTGAGAGCTAACAGTACAGGAATATGACTCATCATTGGTCAAGAGGCTCTGGGAGAAATGAATGAGAAAGGAGAATTATTCGCAGACTTCTGCTCTTCCAACGATTTGGTGATCGGAGGGAGCGTGTACAAACACAAGGATATACACAAACCAACATGGATTTCGCCTGACGAACATACTACAAACCAAATAGATTTCATATCAATCTCAAGGAAATGGAGACAAAGCCAGCCTGGTGGATACAAAGTCGTGATGGGGAGCAGATGTGGACTCAGACCATCATCTAGTTCAAGGAACCTTCAAGGTGAAGCTGAAATCCATGAAAACAACCGAAAACAGTCCACTGTAATTCAAGTTCAACATTCAGAAACAGGGCTGAATGACAAAACTACAAAGGATGCTTTCACTACAGATATCAGAGCAAAGTCGGACACACTCCAGAGCATTTGTGAGGAAACTTGCGTGGAAGAACATCGGAACTAACTCTCTGAAGGTGACTTTCAAGGAGACGTGTATAACTGTTCTAGGAAGAAAGACAAGACAAGGAATAGCTCTCAACGGATAACTAGAAGCTAACAGATGGCAGGAGGATGGAGAAAGAGGAGATCACTCAATGCAGAGATGGACAACAGAAGTAAAATCTGAGTTCAACCTACACTGCAGCGAATAAAGAAGCAAAGAGTGTTAGATAAGACGAAAGACAATTCTACGACACACTGGCCGAGAAATGAAGCAGAACAGGCAGACCTCAGGACACTATATCAGATGACCAGGTCGCTAGCCATCCGGCAAGAGGTCAGCCCAGATGATGAGACCGATGAAAGGAATTCAAACGAACCTGATTACCAAGGAGGAGAAACAAATTAAGCAATGGGCTGGTCACTTTAAAGGACTCATGAATCGACTACCACCTGCCACTCGTTCAGAAATACCACCAACAGCACGCACAGGACTGCCTTCCAGTGGACACCAATCCTCCAAAATGAGAATAAATCCTGAATGCGATCAAGCCACTGAATACCGGCCGGGAAGGCATCAAAGTCAGACGGAATCCCCCCCCCGGAAGCACTGAAAACAGACCCAGAGACTGCAGCAGATGTGCTCATGACATTATTGCAAAAGGTTTGGAAAAAAGGAAAGGTGCCAACTGATTGGAAGGGCTACCTTGTCAAGCTACCAAAGAAGACAGACTTCTTCCTCAGAAAGAGGTCACCTCCTTCATTCATCTTGACAACATCCCTTCGACTAGTGGTGTCATAGCTGAGGATGTTAGAACTGGAATCAGAAAGACAAGACAGACATTCATCATTCTGAAATCAGTCTTCAAATGTGATGGACTCAACACAGAGAACGAAATTCTGATATTTACCACAAATGTGAAGCCAGTCATTCAGTTGTTCGATATGGATCAGAAACTCGGAGTGTCTGCAAAAGCGTTTCCAACAGGCTACTGTGGACTTTTATCAACAACTGGCTTCGCCGGCTGCATACTGAATATCAAGTGGCGTGAAGAAATTAACCACACGAAACTGTTGGAGCGAACCAACTAAGAACCTGTTGCTCAATGAATATGCGGAATTGAATGGGGATGGGTTCGGCACAGACTAAGGGGACCATCGAATGATATCACGCACCAGGCCATCGCTCGAGTGGAATCCCAACGGGACGCGAGGGCTGTCTATGGGTGACATAGGGGAGATCGCGTGAGGGAGATTATGCTTAATCCTGCCCACAGCTGAAGAGGATCGCAGAAAGTAGAACACAGTGGAGATGAGTTTTTGAAGCCCTTTGTTTCACTTAGAACCCTAGGGAACAATAATAAATGTCTTTTATCTTCAAGAACATATAATATGGATACTCCGAAATGCCAGTGTTTTGTATGATCAGCCGAAGTTTCTCATCAAAACAGTTAAAACTGATACATTCAGCGAGAACAGTCAAACGTATGGAGGACATATTGGTATATCCGATAGTAGTTGGAGAAACGAAATATTTTCAACAAATTACGTCAGTCTCATGTAAATATATTGCCAAACCTTTTGAATGGAGACGGCTACCAATTTTGCAAAAATAGGGAATTTCGTCCGCTGATTTTAACAAAATAGGCATTTTAAATTTGACAGAGTGTTTTATAAACAGACACAATTTTTATGGAATCTGTCGGGGGTGTATTTGAACTTATATTTCATTATTTCATATTAAGTGATTCAAAATTAACCCCTCACTGAAATGACTGTGTGAAATATACTTTACAGGCAATTTCACCCTAATACAGAATTCATAACAGAACTCATGTAAATAGACAGTTACCACTAACAAGGTTTTATCTTGAAGTTTCTAGCAAACTGTCATAAACAACATTTACAGTCTAAAACTTTCACGATTAAAATTCACATTAACAGATTGCTTCATCTACATTTGTTCCCTGTAAATTCATTTTAAGTGCATATACCATAAATAAATATTCGTACATGCTAACAAATTTTATATCTGAATTATGGTTTATAATGATGTCATTCTACTAAAACATTTAAGAAAAAGAATATTTAAAAAGCAGATTATTACGATTAGCTATGTTAAATCTCTACTGAATTATGGATAGGTTGAATTTTTGAAAATCTGTCTTGCAAGGGAGCCGAATAAACAAGCATACTTTGTGCTGAATGTTTATGCAACATTTTTATTAAAAAAACAACCCGAATTATTCCCAACTCCCAGTGATTAACTCATACAATGTGTTCATGTGATCACCTTCATCAAAGCTAGAAGAACAAGATTTGCAGTAGAAAATGTGCGCATATAATTTCGAGGCTTTGCATTAGCTGCAGACACTTTAAAATATATATTTCATCAATGAAATAAAAGCACATTTTTTTCTTTATACTGAGCACAGGTTAAGTATGAAGATCGCAATTTAGAAAGATCAATAATAAGCACATAATCCGAGTTGTAGGCCAGTGGTTCATTGGCAGAACACTGGCCAACCAAGCTAATGGTCCGGGATTCGATCCCCAGCCGACGCACTCCTTTATCTCTCTCAGCCAATTATAAGATCGGTGAAGAGGAAAGGTTTACCGTAAAGCTAGCAACCCCATTCCGTAAAAAAACCACCACTGCTACTGAAACTTCGGATCTCCAACTTGAAGCCCTATTTTTCACTAGGAATGCACAGGAATAAAATAATAATTACAAAAAAGCTTTCCCAGTTTCACAACATTTTGTCATATAACCAAGCGAAGCACTCAAATTACAAAATATATGATATACGATATTTTAGATGAAATTTAAGTTTACGTCATTTTGTCATTAAAATATCAATCCAGCATCTTGAGTCAGTTCGTAATACCATAGATGAAGACTGAAAACTGTTGCGAACTAAATAATGCACTTCTGATTTCTGTTGAAGGTACAATAACTTAAAGTCTACAATCTTCTAAACGTTATAACACAAGAAAACACATGTCACCGCATATTGATCGCTTCAGTTAGTGTGTACATTAGAGCGTAAAGTAAAACTCAAACACAGTATGCTACATTTCACACCGCTGTTATTTCACTTCACCCAATTACTACTGAGCTTCTCTGATAAGTTCACAAAATTTCTCATTTGGAAGGTTCATTTGAAGATAGTTCCTGGATCATAGTAATCTCTTTGATGTTTTTCGATCTTCAACTCTTGGATATAACTGTTGCTTAGTTGGCTTTTGCACACTTATTTCCTCTCGTAGAATTTCCCTTGCTGGATTTCTATTAATTATAATACGGATATTGGCAGCATAATTAATGAAATAAATAGTCGCATTTGTGGTTGTCGGGATTTGCCACTGGTGCATTTCTGTAGAACACATACAACTCACCTTTATTAACGTTCATGCAGAATATGACTTCAAAATTTATAAAGAAAGCTCCACAGCCAAACCAAGATGAGGGAATGAAACACGACACTAATGATGTTCTAATCTACATGATAATCAGTTAACTGCTAAGATGCATTAGATGCATGTTAGCGCTCAAGTTTAACACATGATTTGACTCTCTAAAATACGCAAAATCCTGAAGTCCCACAAACTACTGGAAGGAACTATTCAGTTTGGATAAACAAAAGCCGCAAGATTCTAGTTAAATATGACCATATAACCTGTAAAATAATGTCTCACTAATCTGTTCCTCATTTGTTACTAAACTACTTCCGTAGTTACAGTCAAAAAAACAAATTCAGATGCTTAAAAAAATTGTCCAGTGTTAAATATATAGCTTACTACTGAGCATTTGAATAGGATACTTTACTCAAATTAATCAGATTGTTTATACTCATCAGATTCAAACAAAAGATTAGAAAATCTTAGAGTGCATGACTCTGGATCATTTGTAGGAAAAATGTTGACCCCAATGAACTACATTATCAACCCCCTATGGAATAACTGAATCACACTAGTGTCTGTTACAGCAGTAAAATTCACGTGCAAACGCTCAGTTAGATAAATAAAAAAGTAATAAAGTGTAAAATCCATTTTAAAGTTAACGTTAAAGATACTGTCTAAAAAGACAATTTGTTTTGATTTAAATAATTAAACTCGACATATCTTGTCTTCTTGATTCGAACTCATGTTGACCTGACTAATATTCAAGTAACCAGTTATTTCCCCATAGTGCATTCAGACATTTGTGGGTACTGCTTATAAAAACAGTAAAATTTAATCGCTCCCAATTCTTAACTGAAAGCTATGTGAGTCGTAGATATAACTGACTGATTGAAGACATTGAAATATCTACCAATCTAGTATTGCACAAACTCACAACTTGGATCTGTTACACAGTGTGCTACTTTAAACAGCTTGACAGTCACACGAACACCTTTCTGTATGATATTTTAATCCACTGAAGTTTGTGTAAAGGTTAAGTAAGACCTTCTCATCATTCCTTTTTGAGAACAGTTATTTTTAAAACTGTACTGGTAATATATTTGTTTTGTTTGTTTATTTCGAGTGAAAATTACTGAACTACACACAATTTATGTTTCACTAAATTGGTAATAATTAGTAAGCACCAGCCATATTTTTACTGTCCTTACTTAACTAAGTAAAAAGCCGATTTTGAGACATACTATTGAAAACCAAAGTAAAGTGCTAATATTTCCCTAGGCTTGGAAGCTTCACCGTGAATAATTACTATTAGTTTAATATACACATGATTCAAAGAGAATTGATGAACACATTATAAGTACAGTAAAGTCATTGGATGCATGGAAAGTACTCCATGTCTACCAGGTTAATCGATATATGTCTGCACTGTTAGTAAGAATATTCCAATTTTCATAGATTATTAAACAAACAAAAAAACATGTTTTACTAGAAAAAGAATCTGACTGGAAAATGATATTAGAACAAGACATATAAACGAACAATGTTGTTTTCAATTAATTTATCTTCAGACTATACAACAATTTACATACCCTTATACATAAAAAGTTTAACCAATGACGGTAAGTTTGCAGATCCAATTATAATAATAACAATAATAATGTGTTCAATGTTTTTGAATGTCAGTAATAACGATGATTATAATGATAACAAAAATAATAATATTAAGGTGCAAACCTTATTACGATTAATTTTGTGCCGATAAGAATAACGAAGGTAGTAATATGTTATATGTAGACATTTCAATAAATAAGTCAGGTCAAATCTTAAAAGTTACGTAATGCTACAAGTGAAGTGGACGGATAATCAGAGTTTAAATAAATATCATAAAAGTGCAAAGAAAATGGAAAATAATCCGATCATTAATATTACACCAAGACGTATAAACGAACAATATTGTTTTCTATTAGATCTTCTTCAGGCTTTACTCTAATTTACATAGATCCCGTCGTCAGACGTTGAACTCACTAGATTTAAAACTACACTAGTTGACAGTTGTCAGTAGTATAAAAACAGTAGTCCTTCTAGTAAAAGCCTGCTGACTGAACAGTATCGAGAAGCTCTGAGAAAGTCAAGAAAGAGTGAAAACATTGTAATCAATAGGCCTGATAAAGCAGTCGGAGTGGTACCGATGAATAAGCGGGATTACGTTGACAAAATGAATTCACTTTTAACGGATGAAACGAAATTCCGAAAGCTTAACAACTCAACAGACCTAAAGGCAAAGGCTAAAAAGCAGCTAACAAACAGGCTTAAGGAGCCGAGAAACAGTTGATTGATCTCAGAGGCAGCCTACAACCGTCGTAACCCTACTGGAAGTAATACTTCACGATTGTATGGTCTGCCAAAAGTAAATAGAATTAATTAATTAAAATTTGCCTAGGCCAAGGGAGAGACAAAGGCAGAACAAACTTCCTTTCTATGCAAAGACTCGGACTGTTCTCTCGAATTCCCATAGCTTAAGCTATGTGTAAAAGACGGGTTGGAATTCCGTTTGAAAGCTTCAACAGAATGCGATAGATAACCTTGAAGGCACTTCTTTTATCTACTTGGGGACTGCTATCAATCAAATGAAACAAAACAGAACTTCATATAGATTTTATTTGGACTTTTCGGAATCATGAAGAAAGATACTCTTTAATAAATTTGTTGAGCTGCCTAGTTGTTTGCCCTATATAGCTTTCTCTCCAGGAGAGGCTGAATTTGTAGATACACATAGAAGTGGAACAGCTAGGCAGCTTTTCTTTAACTTGAGAAATCATAATGGGTCTGCTGGAAAATGATAAACAAAGAGTGGCGGCAGTTAGTGGTTAAATTTTTCATTTACAAACCTATGTAAATTAGTGTAAAGCCTGAAGATCTAAATTTTCGCTTATATGTCTTGTTCTAATAGTAATAATTGAAAATAATAATAATTTTTCTTTAAGATTCATTTAGAGTTCACAGTTGCCAATTGTTCTAATGTTTTATCTATTTATTTTTGGATGAAGACAAATCAGTAGATTTAAGCACTCATAATATCACTGAACAAAATAACTTTTGGAAAGTATACTGCTTCGTGGTGGATGTAGATAATAACATCCAATAATTTTGGTAAGGACAGTGTATAAATGCTTCATTCTTCTCTAAATGGACATGTTTGCAGCATATTTTCAAAACACGGTCACTAAAAAAACATTGTTAGACTTAAACAAAAAGCAAATTTATTTTGGTATTTTTTGATTTTAATTAAGTAGTTTCCACACTAAACACTAACTGAAACTTACACTCATGATCCTGCAAAGAGTAATAATTTGGGATAACACGGAACCTAAAATTCAGACACATAGTCAATCCTAAAATCCAACAACCTAATTAGTTTACGTTATTTCTACTACTTATTAGCAGTATATAGCGTGTGGCTTTTATACTAATAAACTTAAAGCCAGGTTGCTTGCTTTTTTCTAAATGTCTCAAACTTTCTGGGAAAATTATAATGAAATTTCACACTGAACGATGATTTTCACAAATACATGACTGAACTTTATTTTGCTCAAACAGGTAGAGTGGTGACACGGTCAGTCTATGTTAAATTTACCTCATTACACCAATATTTCAAAACACTATAACTGCAGTAATTTTCATCTCCCATTATGGTGTTTTAGTTCTTTTCTAATTTTAATCCTTTACGCTACGAGTGGAACATAGAGCTTCAAATTAGAGCTTTGAAGTTTTGACAGCAGTGGTTTATTTTTACAGAATGGGATCGCTAGCCTTACGGCAAACCTCCTCTCTCTACCGGTCTTAATACAGGCTTAGAGAAGTTTAGGAGTGCATTGACCGGGGATCGAACCCCGGACCATGTGCATGTTTGGTGACCGTTCTACTGATGAACTACCGACGCCCCGTTATAGTATTTTCTATATAAATTGATTAACTCACCTGCACACATTTCTGCTGAATGAAGTTTACGAGTTTTTCCGGAGTTTTTACCATTCTGGCTTAGATAATACGCGTTCATGACCATTTGGAAACATATGTTTCGCATTTTTGTCTGAACTACATATTTGACTTAAAAAGACAGTCACAGCGAAGGAAATTTGCTTTTTTACGATGTCATCAACTAGGCTGTACAACTGTGTATTTATAGTAAATAGGTGAGACTGTTCCAGAACTGTTTCCAGTCAAAGGTTAAATTAATAAAATTACAAAGTGTAACAAAGACATAATAAGATGATAATTACTGGAAAACTTGACTGTTTGTACAAATAAAGCATTAAGAACGTAGTAATAACAAAATAGGTAGGAAGTTCAGACATATATAAAAATAGCAACCAAATCTAGTAATGTAGATAGAAATTAAAAAAGTAAAAATGACAGAAATAAAGAGGAATGTTGGATAAGAAATGTAATAGTGTGTCGGTGGTACAGTGGTTAGAATTCTCGCTGGCCATGCACATGGGCCAGGGTTCGATCCCCTGCCGACGCACACGTGATATCAATGGTCAGCCTGCAAATTTGGGCTACCGATATCACATGCTGAGAATTTGATACTTGAACTAAAAATACGGTGTGGAATCAAGCTATAATCAATAAAAAATAAGGAATCATTATTGACGGGACTGACTTTCATCATGGCCACTGTAGGGACAGTGGTTGGACGTTATTCTTCTGGGTACATAGTGTGGGCTTGATTATTTTTGGATCGCCAGTGCCTCACCTATTCCTAGATGCCTGGACTTCACTCCCTTTGGTGAGTTTTATTGGGTCTTGTATATGACTTTGAGGGACTTTTCAAATGGAGCTGACTGTCCTGAATTCACTAGATGTTCTGTTACCAAAACGTAAACACCCTTATTTTCCCCCTTTGTTAATCATGCTGGATAATGTTCCCTAGCACGTTTTACAAGTGAACACATAGTAGAGCTAATGTACTCGGCTCCACATGAGCAAGTTAACTGGTATATACATGTTGAACTGGCCCAATGCGGTAACTTGTCTTTCACAGGCTGGTTGAATATTTTCTTACAGGAAAATGTTACTCGTGGCAAATTATGTTTTACTGAGAGACTTCGAAAAGCGTCTGCGGAGAGCTTCTGGTTAGGCGATACTCCTAAATTCCAGATTAAGTAACATCATCTTTTTGGAGGCTACTTGGACCTTTCCAGGCGCATTCTTTGGTTTTAGACTCTTGTCTATGAGTCTGTATGGGAAACCCTTTTCTATCAAGTTCCCTCGGAGATTACACAATTCTTCATGAATGGACTCCTCAGTGCAGATTTTCATGATCCTCGAGGAAAGAGAGAATATTAGGTTTCTCTTTCTGCTAAAAGGTCCACAACTTTCAAAGGTGATAAGCCGTCCGTTACAAGTGGGCTATTTGCGGATGGATCTTCTCAGTGAGTTGTCAACATTCCCTCGCAGTTGAACATCAAGGAAATGAAACATTGAGTCAGACTCAACTTCTAGACTGAATTCAACATTTTGGTGAGCATTAGGGAAGGTTTGGAGTAGGTATTTTGGATCGAAATCCTCATCACAAATTATGAAATTGTCATCAGTGTATCCATTGTAGAGGTGGAACTCATCGATGGCTGATGATAAGTTGTTTTCTAGGCTAGTCATAAAGCAGTCGACCAAGTGAGATCCTGAAGGAAAACCCATTGCTACTCCATCTGTTTGCCTGCACAGCCTAGTTGATAACTTTATCGAAAAGAAAACTTTCTTCGCTGTAACCACCTATTTTAATAATTCTTATAATCCACTGTGTATATTTCACTTACAAAAATACTGAAAAAGTACCACAAGAAAAACGTTTCTTTTCCATGTTGACACAGATCAAATATTATATGTTTTAATTAAATAAGATTGTAAGAATTTTACAGAGCATGATAATGGTAACTGAAGAAAATAACAAAATAAGTAGAAATATGAATCATCCCTTCCTACACTGTAAGTGAAGAGAAAATTCGTATAGCAATCAACGAATCCACGTGCAAATTTAAATGTAAACATTGATTTCATCCATTTCCAAATTGAGAGAACATCTTTTACTGAACATGTCTTGTAAGATACAGGATACTTCTAGGTACGTATGAGACTAGTGGAAATGTCTAACATGATAAACTTCCTGCAATAAATGCTTCTCAGTCTTTATGTTATTACTGAGTGTTTCTCTAGAGCTAGTGCTAGGCTAATAACTAATTCAAACTACTAGTTTGGCGGTCTTGAATTCTTTTCTCTTAAAGTGATGAAAATTTGACCTTTACTATTTGCTAAATGTTCATTAGTGAAAGAACTTCATGGCCTACGGCTATACAATTGATTGCAAAAATCAATCTAAAAAATTGTAGTCTCATGCTTTCGTCATCCAACCATGTTAAAGCTTAATGTTTTATGAGTGAAATTCTAGAAATATTTAATTTTTAATAATTGCATAAATATTCCTTAACAAAAGCAAAAAATTGGAAGAAGGGAAGGATTGTTGTGCCTCTCTGTTAACTCTAACTGTACGCTTATAAAATTAATTCATGCACCTTTATTAAGCATTTACAGTAACTAATTTTACATATACTTGTCAAACATTTGCAATTGTATTTTTGAACACTGGTTTTCGTCCGTTGAACATATGCATTTTGTGCGGTTACACACTCTAAAGTTCACCTCACGCTCTGTGAAATTTGATTTTGTTAAAAATACATCTTTTCAAGTTTTCACTCATGCTTCTTTATACAGTGTTGTTCATATTTGGCGTTGAACAGTGCTAGCACATCGTAGAACGTGAAAACGTGGGCGTACTATAGTATTATAATTGGAAACATATTTAGTACCTTATAAGATTTCTCTCTTTATGCTTCTTGTTGGATAATGACAACTGTTCAGTAGTCTTCAAACACGACAGACACAATAAAATCTGTCGAATGCCAAAGAATTATATTTTAACAGTGATATTATCCACTGTGATGTAAATAGTAATAAGAAGTACTTCTGTGATGATGTGAAATATATCCTCGGAGAAGAGACACCGAATTCTTATTCTCTTTATTCTAAATAAGGAAGTATATTTTTTCCAAATAAACACACAACATTTATAAATTTTCACAAATGAAAAAATCTCATTATTTTCAATTCCCCACTGAATCCAAAGTATCTGATTTCAAAGAAGCCTCTTCATAGAAGATGTAAGCGTAATTTCATCTCACAATAAGAAGAAATGATGGGTATGCCATGTCAAAACACGAAGTGTAGTTTGAATAAATGGGAGCCGTCGATGTATTTTTCAAGTGGCAGAAATAGTTGTACTTGTTTGCTCGTGTGCATATTTTCATTTACATTTTAGTATTTCTAAATGCTTTACTATAATATAAACCTTACGCTCACGTTACGATACAAGTTTTATAGCTTGTTAGTGTATTCAAAAAGTAGATTAAGATGCTAAAATTGTGATTATGAACTGAAATACATCGTGTTTTCCTCTCACTAAGTAGTTACAGATTATACATTCAACCATAATAACTAAACGATCTAGTGCAAATAACATTCATGAAAATATTCGGTCAAGTTTGTGGCCAGTGAAAAATAATGATAGAGCATCGGTGGCTTGCGTCGGTGGCATAGCGGTTAGGACGCTCGCCGACCATGCACATGGTCTGGGGTTCGATCTCCGGCCACCGACGAGCTCCTTTACCTCGCTAAGCCAGAACTAAAAGCTGGTGAAGAGGAAAAGTTGGGTATGAGGCTAGCAACCCCATCCTCTAAAAATAAACACTGCTACAGAACCTTCAAGCCTATAGCTTGAAACCCTATGTTCCACTGGGAACGTGAAGGAATAAAAAAATCGGTGGCTTCGTGGTAGAACACTGGCCAACCATGTAAGTATTCTGGGGTTCGATTCCCGGCCGACGCATATCTTTTCCTCGCTCAGCTGGCAATAACCACAAGTAAAGAGAGGAGATTGGCCATGGAGCTAGCAACCCCATCCCGTAATAAAACATCACTGCTACTGAAACTTCGAAGCTCTAGCTTGAAGCCATATATTCCATTGGGAAAGAAAATGAATAATAAGTAAAAAGATAATGATAAACGCCATAGTTTATAATTCTAATCTAACTGTTTATGCTTATTTAATTATTGTCAATAATTTTTTTTCAGAAGATCAGTATGTCTACCTTTGTCTTTTGTTTGAGTATAATTCACAGATAACTTTAATTAAACACTTTTAAGCGTATTATAACATTGTGAAAGATTACCAATATGATTCTCTCGAGATTAACTTAGAATCTTCGAAGCTCTAGCCATAAAAAGATTTAAACCTGTTTGTTAATGCATTCAAAAATAATGTGTTCTAATACATGGAACTTGTCTCGTTAACTTAACTTAGCATAATGTCCCTCATATTTTTTCTCTTGCCTTTTATCGGTGATTTTGACCGTGAAATAAACATTTTGACTCATCTTAAATCAATTTTAACTTTTTATACTCCACTGACTTTTATATTAAAATGTATATGAATGTGTGATCCGAATATTCTAAATGCACCGCGCAAACATAATACAAGTGTCAAGTAAATTTCGTCTTTTTACAGTTTTGTCCAAATTCATGAAAGCAATTTTAAATTACATTTGATACTTTAAGTGAACACCCGGAAAGTTTAAAATTATTTTATGTGCAAAAACGTCAACTTTAAAATTTAATTGGTTTAGATGAAGTTAAAATATTTTTTTAAAATATTTCGTGCTTGAAAGGCATGACTGTAAGAATTTAGCTGCAAAAATTACTCAAAACCAATCATAGAATACACGTTAACTATTGGGATTTATACCCTTAAGTAACATTATCTGGTGGTAAATTATTAATGCAGTCGCGGCATGAAAGAAACTACAACAGATTGAGCGGAGAAATATATTCCTTTTCAATTAGTTACTCATCATCGGCTGTACACTAATATATAGTTTTTTACACCAAAATTTCCTACCAATAAAGTGGTTATCAAAGTTAATCGGTTTTAGGTAGAGCGGGTGAAACTAAGAGGCTAAAAAACATCATAAAACTTAACTAATAGATGTTAGTATGTTAGATATCTAAGTTTTGAAGGAGTAGTGAATATCAATTACGGAATTCAAGATAAGTTAATTCTTAGGCGTTAGCAACAAGTTATTACATAATGAAGAAATTTGTAAAATAATGATGACTAAGAAGAATTACGTAAAATACAAACAAGTTAATAGAATTAGCTAGAATTGTAAAAATTAACAAAGTCAAAAGATAGTTACAAGGGGAAGGGAAAAATCGTTTTTAAAAACTCAATATATATTATGTAGTTGGCCATGGCAAAGAAAGGGGTTGTACAAATTTCTTTTGAACACACAGATTTTGCTTGTTCAGACGAATTCCGATTGCCCATGCTGTGTTTAAAAGTCATGCTCGTAGACTATGCGAGAGGTTGAGTGATGTACGATAAATAACTTTGAAAGTTTGTTAGAGTTGACTTGATGTCCAGTATCGACGAGATGAGCTAGTATTGAGCTGTGTACAGCTTTATTCGAGCTTTTGCTAAACCAAGATGGAAGGTGTTCATAAATTTGACGATAAACTTGCCTGATCATACGCCCAGTGTGACCAGCACCACGGGGGCAGTTAAACTGGTAAATACACATGAAAGAGGCGAAACGGGGCAGTCAGTCTTTATTTCTTGAGCTAAGGATTGATTGGTTAGTGAATATACAGCATAGCTGAGCTGCATCGAAAACCCTCTTGAAGGCCCTTCTCAGACGTTATGATAAGATCTCGCAATTGAAATCATCAGTGAATTGTAATCTTAGGAAGACTTACTTTTTGGGAATAGTCGGCACCTTCGACTTTCTACTTTCTGACTTCATATGTTTGTTCACGAATGTATGAACTATTAATCCAACGAAAAGATTAAACTGAACTGCATAACTATCTGAAGTCTGGATTGTTCTAACAGCAACTTAAGTGACTGAAATAACAAGAAAGATCAGTAGTGAATTTGATTTGATTTACTACTATATGCGTAGTAAAAGAATTATTTCTGAATTTGATTTGGGATATCACTTTTTTATGTACTACATTTTATATTTACATTACATGTTGACCGCTTCCCATTTCGTCTGACCATTGTGTAGTTTTTGCTTTAATAGTCTGGTTACTTTAAATTAACTCTTTTCTATATTTCTTTCTCATATTTTATAAAAAAGTAGCTAAAGCAAAAAATTTAGCTCGACTAACATGTGAAACCTGTTTGAAATAGCTTTGATTTTGTATTATATTATCTCATTAAACTGCTCAAATATGTATTTATCTTACAAGACATCTGTTTAATGTTTTAATGTAAAGTTATTTAAGTCGTTCTGACCCAAAAAGTTACCCTTCTTTACATAAAACTTTATATTAGATTTATATTATCAAAAGGTCTCGAGGACATACGATATTTTGGACAATTAAATAAACTGCCAATCTGTTCATAAATCGTGAAAAGTATTGAAAACAGTCAATAACACTAAATCATATATCACAATTTTACTGCAAACAAGATTTTAACTAACGGTGAGTTTTGTTTTCTTCTGCGTCTATAAATAACACATTCTGGGAAGCTGATAATAGCACAGCATTTATATTACGTTTATTTTCTAAAGTGCAATACCTTTTGTAGCTGTTTAAGAAAACTTGTATCAGATTGGTTTTCACATGAACAACACACGCGCAGAATTTCTTTAACTCGATCTATTATTTGTTAATAATTTGAAAGTGAGACTATCTGTGATAAACTCCAATTGGCAGAAAACTATTAATGTCACCTGGAAACTGGTAGTCCGAATTCTATGGTGACTCAGATTTTCATATCACCTACAATCATCATTTTGAGTACATTTGTGGAGTACGTAACCATATGATTATACACTTTTTGGTTAGATGTTGAAATTAGAAACATTGTACATGACTCTTGTTTAAAACGATTTATGTTTAAATACATATAACTTTCGAGTGCAATTTGAAATACACTATACTGCTGGTAGCTTCGCCTTCTCTCTGGCCATTTCTGTTTACTCGCTCCACTCAAACCGTGTTGTATACTTTGGATTTATTGCAAGAACCTATTATCCTTATCTGAAGACAACTCTACAACCGGCACACAGCTTCTACCAGTAGACACGATTCCAACAGTCAACGCTTCTGTGGATTATATAAATAATTTGTAGCAGTGGACTTGAACAACGTATCCAAGTAACCTTTGAATTAATATAACTCGTTACTGCATTTTGATAACATATTGTTACACTATCATCTCATTGACTTGGATTTTTATTCGCATATTTTGTTATGTTAATGAGCTTGCTCTAGACAGTCCCCTACACATTCCCCCTCGGTAAATAAGACAGACTAAACACAGTAACTTGTCTTGAGATTTTTAAACTTAACCTAAGTAGGATAAAATAAAACACTAATTCAGTAGGCGTTACCATATTTATTCAAAATTTATTAGTCACTTATCGATGCTAATTATCTTCTGAGTGGCTACCAGTGTAATCTTTTATTCGTGAATGTTGATCAAAATCTGTCATTTACTTACATGAAGTGACCAAAAGGTAGATAACATAACACTTTGGTTCACTGAAGTACTACACGTTATTTGCCTCTTCACTTTTGACTAAGAATATCTAACGTCTATTAGTCTTCTAGCATCACGTATAAGATAGGATAAATTATCAACAACTATCTTAAACTTTTACGACACATTGGCAAGTGAAACATGATAGGCTGCTGATGAAAGAGACTGCAAAACACTCTTTCAAATGCCCAGGTCGCTATTAAGGGAAAGATCAATGTGGATGAAACCATTGAGGGATGGTGATGGAGACGCAATTATTGCAGAGGTCAAAGGGAAGAAACACTAGGCTGATAACTTCAAAAGACTCTTGAATCAACCACCACCTACAATTTGTCCAGATTCTCAGGATTATCAGGTAACTTCACTATGTTGTGAAATGGTCAGTTCGACTGCATTTTTAAGCCATTCATTGAAATACGTTGAATGTATCGGTAAAGAAACTGTGATAGTCAGCAAAATAGACTTTGCGATCTTGTAACACGATCATCAGTTTCACTACTGGTACTGTTTTATTTTTAATTACAACTACTGTAAGTAATTACAGATTTCATTATAGACAATATCCCCATTTAATGATACAGACACTTTTAAGCGAACTTTTCTATCTTACTGTCTTAGTTTTATTTATGCAGAATAACTGCAATTAATTAAACAGAAGTTAAGTCAGACGTAAATGGGGTATATTAACCACTTCATTAATAACTCAATAATAATTACACTTCATATTTAGTACATTTACATCGATTTATTTTTTTAAAATGACATCATGAAGTCGTATTTAATATCAAATCAATGGGTAAGGCAACATAATTTGATGTATAATAAATAATCTTAAGAAATATTCTGATTTAGTTGTGTTCTCTGGAGCAGTTGATTTAATTGCCAAGCTTTCAGTGTCCTTCTAAACAAAATCTTCGGCGCAGATATTACTATGAAATGAACTTGAGTTCTTCATGAATGATATTATTGTATCTCATGGCAACGACTGTCTTGACTGGTTGTTAATTTACATCTGCTTTGATCGTTTTTATTGACTTGGAATTTGGAGTTTCCTGTCGCATGATTTATTTTCTCTTAATTTGTAAATTTAGTCTATAGTAATGTGTTTGTTAATCGCTGATTCATTTGAATACCAGGCTTCTTCAAATTCCCTGGCAGTATTTTTGGTGTTTCCTCTACTTAAAGTTTCTACATTATCCAAATCAAATTGGTGCCTGTAACTACCTACATGCACTGATATGAAAGAATACATATCGTGCTTTTTCACAGCTGATTTATGTTCTTGGATTTGGATTCGAAGGGGACGCCAGCTTTGACGGATGTAGTGTTCATCACAGTTCATTTTGTCAATATCATTAATCTTATCTTCTTTTACTGTTGGAAAATTGGTCTGCACAATATCGAATGAAGTGATTTTGTTGGCTTATACTGTGTTTACTTCAGATGTTCATAGTATTCTAGCCATTATTTCACACATATTCTTTAAAAATGGTAGAGTGAGTTTTCTTGTGGTCTTTGATGTTGGCTTGTTGTTGGTGTTATGCCTCGAGTTTAAACACTTGTGGTGAGTGCTACTTATAATCCGATATAAGTAGTATATCAGAAACGAATTCAGAAAAATAACAATGTGTTTGGCACACTGGAAAGAGCAATCAAAGAAGAGAACCATGCGAAGAATGTTGCCATATGATGCAGAAACCAAGAAGCTATCGAATGTGACGATATTCGACCAATTCGTCAAGGATGTGGTAAATGATGTGCAAATGGCAGGTTGAAAAAATGGTATACCAAATTTAGCTATGTACAAAACGTTTCACCAAATAAACATTCCTTTCAGCCTCCTGGGTCTTTTCTTCTTTACACACTTTTTGATGAAATTGTATGAGTATTCAGTTAGTAGGTATATCTCTTTCATTCTATTCAGCACCGGAGTGCTACAGTGTGTTGTACTCTTTTCAACAATGTCTGAACACAGTTTCTTTTGTAACTAGTGGGTTACTGCTATTATTGTTACAGCTGCTATTTGACAAACACCCATTGGTATACTGCCTATAGTGTGCGTCACTGGTTCAGTGGTAGAACGCTCACCAACCACGCACATGGTCGGGGCTACGATCCGCCGCTGACGCACTCCTAAACCTCGCTAGGCCGTTAGTAAGGCCGGTAAAGACGGAATGTTGGCTGTCAGGCTGACAACCCCTCCACATAAAAATAAAACTACTGCTATCGAAACTTCAAAGCCATAACTTGAAGCCCTATGTTCTACTTGGAGCGTAAAGGAATGAAATAAATAAATAATACTTCCTAAAACCCTCTTTGATATAAATTTTTGAGAAAAGCTGAAAGCACTAGAATTGAATGTTCAGTAACGTATCTTATAATTACACTTTCTCTCTTTTCATGTTAATGTGAAAATGAAAAGTCTTGTAGAAATTCCTTCTGTATAGAATTTTTGAAGTATTAGTATAGGTTAAACAAGGGGAGCATTCAAAATGATAATGAAAAATAAACACGAAATGTGATATAGCTTTGAGCTCACCACTAGGTCCGTTGCTTGCAGATTTCTTCATGTCGAAACTTGAAAACACATATTAAAAGAAAAGGGCTGATACCTTTGGGTTTTACAAGAGATACGTGGGTGATACTTTTATGATCTCCAATAATGAAGAGATTTTTTCAACATCTGCAATCCAGTTCACTTTTGAGGAGGATGTTCAACTCACAAGATGTGAAAATGACGGATCATTGAAAAGATCCCTTTGCTGAAAGCCGACATGGAACGGACAACTCACAAACTTCCGCAGCCGGATGTCTTTACACGTAACACGAAACCTGCCCCACTCATTGATCCACAGTATCAACAAAATTTGCAGCTCTGATACCATGGAAAGGGAGCTGAACACTCAAAAAGGCATCCTCATTCAAAATGGCTATCGAGAATGCTTCATCACGATATCGATGAAGCCTACATAACTAAAAACTCACACACTTTCTGCCCTAAAAATAACTTTTGTATCTGAATCTGAAATTCGACGGAGACTCATTGGCTGAAATATTAGGAAACGGCCTGTCACGTTCATTAAAGAAAACCTCCCACTCAGCTGAACTTCAACTCACGTGAAGCAGACGCTACCACTGCTAGTCTCGTTACTGTGTATCTATGGTTTCGCCTGCCCATGTTGAGCAAGGTATGTCGGCCTAACTCAGTGTTTGCCATCCAAACGTATCAGTGAACATTTGCCCTCGTGGTTATGTAAAGGAGAAAAAAGACCCGCCGGCACCTCTATTCTGGAAAACCTGATCGACCTTGAACATCGAGCGAACCCACAAACCAGCATCAGAGTTATCTACAAAGTACTCGTAAATCTTATCAAACGAGTGAGTATCAAAATTTTTCTTCAAATCAAAGAGGCTATGACAATCCATATGTTAAATTCTGAACTCTTCATACAGAAGAAGTTTGTACAACCACTGAACCTAAAATAAACCCGATTTGTCTTAACACTTGGTAGGTTATTTCTGTCAATCCTAATCTTCTGACCTCTTTTTAGACTATATTTTTCTTTCAACTTCCCCTCCCCCACTACTACATTTCTCTACGCCTTATGGCACTAATCATAACTTGACTTGCTTCTCAATTTTAGCCGGGTTCTAATTAATCCTGTCAGCTACATAACATTCATTCTACTTTTCATCCTTTTACTGCCAAGATAACTTACGATATTATATATATATATGTATATATATATATATAACCTCGCCTAGATTACTAGGTCACTAGTATTCTAGCCGGTCCCAAGCCCGGATAAAGAGGGAGGGTTGGGGCGTGGTGCTAGCAACTCCACCCCCAAAACTTAACCAAATTGCTACTAAAACTTCAACGCACAAATATATTCAAAATTCTAAAATTACAAATAGTGACCTTATTTCTCGCTGGAATCGGGGAAGTGAAATGACGCGGGCTGGTGAAAGCCTTCGGGAAGCCAGTCAGCCGATGTGCCTTCTTTCGATGAAAGCGAAAATAAGGATGGGGACGTGGAATGTTCGTACAATGTACGAAGCTGGGAAGGCTGCTCAGGTAGCCGCAGAAATGAGGAGATATAAAATAGAAGTGTTGGGAATCTGCGAGAGCAGATGGAACGGATGTGGAAGGAGCCAAATATCAACTGGAGAGACAATAATCTACTCCGGTCACCCAGAGGACAATCACGAGCACACCGAGGGAGTAGCCATCATGATATCACCAACAGCAGCCAAAGCTCACATGCAGTGGGAACCAATCTCCTCCAGGATAATGACAGCCAGGTTCAACTCAAAAGGAAAAAAGGTCACAATCATTCAGTGCTACGCGCCTACAAACGCCTCAGAACATGAGAAGAAGGAGGATTTCTACAGTCAACTACAAACAGTAATGGACAACGTCCCAAAGAGCGATATCAAAATCCCGATGGGCGACATGAATGCGAAACTGGGAGGAGACAACACAGGAAGAGAACTCACCATGGGTCGTGAGACCCTCGGTGAAATGAACGAAAATGGCGAACTCTTCTCAGACTTTTGCGCCTTCAATGATTTGGTGATTGGTGGCAGTGTGTTCAAACACAGGGATATACACAAGGCAACATGAATTTCTCCAGATGGACACACCAAAAACCAGATAGACTTCATTTCAATCTCAAGGAAGTGGAGACGGAGCCTACTGGACACAAGATCGAGGAGAGGAGCAGATGTGGGTTCAGACCACTATCTAGTACAAGGGACTTTCAAGGTGAAGCTGAAAGCCTCGAGAATACCTGGGGATAGGCCACAATGCAAGTTCAACACGCAAAAGCTGAAGGACACAATCACACAGGACATTTTCACTGCAACTGTCAGAGCAAAGCAGGAAACACTACGTGGCACCACTGAGGAATCATCCGTGGAAGACCATTGGAACTCTCTGAAGGTAATTTTCAACGAAACGTGCTCAAAGGTTTTAGGAAGAAAGAAGAAACAACACAAGGAATGGCTCTCAACGGACACTTGGAAGCTAATAGAGGAGAGGAGAAAGGTGAAAGAAAAAATGATTCAATGCAAAGATGGACAAGAGAAAGAGACGCTGAACTCATTTTACACAGCACTGGACAAAGAAGTGAAGAAGAGTGCCAGGAAGGACAAAAGACAATTCTACGACAATCTGGCTACTGAAGATGAGAAGGCAGCAGGCAAAAGGGACCTGAGGACACTATATCAGATAACCAAGTCTCTATCCGGGAAGAGATCAACACAAGTGAAACCTATAAAAGACAGCCAAGGGAACCCAATTACCAAAGAAGAAAGACAGATTAAACAATGGGCGGATCACTTCAAAGGACTCTTGAATCGACCACCACCTACAACCCGTCCAGTAATACCAACAACAGCACGTACACAACTGCAAGTTGACACCAATCCTCCAACGAAAGCTGAAGTCTCGAATGCAATCAAGCTTCTGAAAGCTGGAAAAGCAGCTGGACCAGATGGAATACCCCCGGAAGCACTGAAAGCGGACCCAGAAACGACGGCAGATATGCTGACTCCATTATTGCAAAAGATATGGAAAGAGGGAAAGGTGCCTACTGACTGGAGGAAAGGTTACCTGGTGAAACTACCTAAGAAGGGCGACCTGGGACTCTGCAAGAACTGGCGAGGAATCGTGCTCCTGTCGACGCCAAGTAAAATCCTGAGTCGCATCATCCTGGAGAGAATCAAGGACGCACTGGATACAGAACTCCGACCAGAACAAGCTGGATTCAGGAAAGGCAAATCATGTTCTGACCAAATTGCAACTCTACGCATTATCATCGAACAAAGCATGGAATGGCAATCAAATCTCTACCTCAACTTCATAGACTTTGAGAAGGCCTTCGACAGAGTTGACCGCGAAGTAATTTGGAAACTACTCGAGTACTACGGCGTACCCCAAATATTCATCAACCTTATTCAACAACTGTGCGACAACGGCACATGTCAAGTGATCCACAACGGAAAACTCAGCTAGGCGTTTCGAGTAAACACGGGAGTTAGACAAGGGTGCTTATTATCACCAATGATATTCCTAATTGTGGTGGACTGGATTATGCATCAGACAGTAAGAAACGAGAAGACAGGGATATCCTGGACCGACGTGAAGAACCTAGAAGACCTGGATTTCGCGCGTGGATGATTTATGTTTGATGTCACACAAAATCGAAGACTTACAAGCGAAAACCGACAAACTGGTCGAAGAAGCGGCAAACACAGGACTCCGGGTGAACATAGACAAGACGGAGGTTATGAAAATAACCAACCAACAACAACAACAGCAGCAACATCCAGTGCCAATCACCATCAACGGGAGGGATTTGAAAGAGGTTACTTCATTCACTTATCTAGGGAGCATTGTCTCAACCACAGGAGGAACGGACGAGGATGTCAAATCGAGCGAGAATCGGGAAGGCGAGAAACACATTCATCAACCTGAAACCAATCTGGAAATCTTCGTCACTCAGCATCAACAACAAAGTTCGGATTGTCAATACAAACGTCAAGTCAGTCACTTCTTCTATACGGATCAGAAACTTGGCGGGTAACCAAGAATATTTCCAACAGCCTGTTGCAGACCTTTATCAACAACTCTCTTCGCTCTCTACTGAAGATCAGATGGCCGGAAAGAATCACCAACAAGAAACTATGGGAAGAAACAGAACAAGAACCAGTCACCCAACAAATATGCAGGAGAAAGTGGAGATGGATTGGACACTCGCTGAGGAGGCCGTTGGGTGACATCGCGCGTCAGGCCCTCGAGTGGAACCCGAAAGGGAAGAGGCGAGTGGGACGTCCAAGGGTGACATGGAGGAGATCGTGTGAGGAGGAGATGAAACAATATGGAATAACATGGACGCAAGTGAAAAGTACAGCACAAGACAGAAGCAAGTGGAGACGTGCAGTTGAAGCCCTATGTTACACTAGGAACCCAAGGGAACAATAATAATTATATATATATATATTAGATTGCACAGCTTGTGAATAAGAGAGAGTAAATCTTCACTGAACACCTCCTCTTTTATTATTATTATTATCATTCCCTTGGGTTCCTAGTGTAACATAGGGCTTCAACTGCACGTCTCCACTTGCTTCTGTTGAATAAGGTTGATGAATATTTGGGGTACGCCGTAGTACCTCCTCTTTTACAAAAGTGAATTCCAGATTTTAAGCTTTTGTTAAGTTTTCTCTCATTTTGTTTCAATAATAAAATTAAGAAATAAGTCCACTTGAAAACTAACAATAAAATCAGGTAACCAAATGAATTTATATAACCAAATACGGTTTCATTTTCAGAATGTACTGCCAAACAGAAGTAGAAATAACGCTTCCAGTTTCATTCGAACGACTTCATTTGAAATACAAGTTTTGACAATTTTTTCCAAGCTATAGCTTTCATTCTATTTATAAACTAACAAAACTCTGAAGTGATATTCATACTCTCTTCATAGAAGGAAATTGAAGCATACAAGTACGACTATATTTGACACAAAATATCTTCTGAAATGTCAGTTGACAGATGGATCTTTAAAAAAAAGCTCAGCTATTTTGATTTTATGTAGGTTGTAACACGAAGCACATATAATTCAGTTCATCAGTGTAAAAAGATCATATCCTGTCTTGTTTTTCCAAATAGTAACACTGACAGTTGTACCACTTGACTGATGTTAAATAGCATAATTTTACAGGGTAAACTTTAAGATGATAAGGTAGTCAGATAATATTCTCCCATCTTTTATCACTGAGGATAAAGTCGTGAATAACATGACGTACAAAAACTAGTTGAAATAATAAAATTAAGCATACGAATCATATTTTGAACACGATCATGTTATCACCATACTTCATAAACTTAATCTTCAACCAGACCGTATTATATCATCCCAGTTGAAATGCCATAGAAAACCTAACCGGTAGGTGTGTAGCACAAGATGTACCACGGCAGATTGAGAAAAGTTGTTTTATTAATTCCACAATCAAATCAGTCTTCAACTGTTACAGTTCCAGTAAAGAAAAACACGTTCTTTAATATAAGGAAAAGAGAGAAATTACAATGAAATCTGAAGAAGTCTACAGTTAGAAATGTCAGCTCACTCCAAAACCAAGCAAATTAATCAAACAGCCCCTAAAGACTAGCACATAAAACAGTCAGGAGTATGAAGACAAACGTGAATAAACAAGGGTGTCAATGCAACAATACAGAAGATGCATATGAAATACGGAAAAGTAGCAGTCGAGACATCATCATTAACCAAAAATAATGTGATCAGTTCTTATCCATCTGAAATCAGATTCTAATTTTCAACACTGATATCAAATCAGCGTTTCTATATAGATCATTTACTTACAGCATGCGTCACCAAAAGCCTTTACAAAAGCATTCTGGAGGCTTCTATCGACAGATGCTTTTGCTGCTTCAACACTGAAGATCAGATGACCTACAGAAGTGGATAATCGAGAAGGAACTCAAATGAACTTCAAAAACAGACTGTAACAGCTCTTTTGCTTTGCTACTGAAAATAGTCTTATTTCATTTATTTTGGTACAAGAATGAAATTTTCAGCATGTGATATCGGTAGACCAAATTTCGCAGGCCGACCATTGATATCAGGTGTGCGTCGGCAGGGGATCGAACCCCAGCCCACGTGCATGGTCGGTGAGAGTCCTAACCGCTGGAAACCACTGTTTTTGTAGTTGATTTAATTTATGTTTTTGACTGTAAACTACAGTTAAAATGTAGGGTATAAATATTCAGCGAACAAGAGAATTGATGGTAGCAAACATGAAAACAGTAATGGTGTTGAGTTATTCTTGATGGTGAAATTTTCTTAAAACACACAATCAAGAATAAGGTTAAAAATAGAGGACTTACAACTTAACTGAAGTATGACAATAATCCAAGCAACTAACTTATAAGTACACAGTATTCACATAGTTCAACAGAATGCAGACTAAACTAGTCAAGAAGTTGAATTCACACAGGCGGATGATTAGTGTAGTTGCTTTCTTCTGCGTACAACTACAGCTGTAAACCAACCGACTTATAGGAAATTAAATAAGATTTAATACTTTAATTTTACTACGTTGTTCATCTTTTACAAACACAGTTGAAATGCTTCATTTCATAAGTCAATCATATAACTAGACAGTTTTAGAATATTTATTTGCAGATTACTTGCATAGAATTACAATAAAAATTGTGTTACGCAGTACTGTTGCTCAGGAAATTTTAAATTTCTACTATTTCATACTTTAAATACCCTAAATACGACTAGTGGGAAATCTATTTCACTTTCTATTGTAACAATTACTGGAAAATATTTTCAATAATTTTTAATTTCTAGATTATGCTTTATAAGTCTTCTAACAAACAGTTTTAATTGACAGCTTAAGATTATGAATTCATTCTCATTATTTATTAAAACGTATTTACTAGAGACTACAGAAAAGAGAGAATGAATACACTATCTAATTACGTCTGAGAAAATGTGTCTTTGTGGATTGCATCACTTAATTATAATTTTATTTGTAATGGCTGGTTGTACACGGTGGTACGCTCTTATTTTTAGTAATATTTTGCGTGAAATTACTGCCTATAATCATGTCCACTTTTGAAATACTCTTATTTACAAAGAGAACACAATACTACTGAGATAACATCGTGACTGGTTTATAATTATTACTTATTTGTAATGATAATAATAGTAGTAATAATAATCTGTATTCATATTGTCCCACTTCAACACCTGTAATACAAGTGAATCAATACAATTGCCAGTATGATGGAATACAGTTATGGATACAAAACTATGAATTCATACACAATAAAATTGGTAGGAATATGGTTACTATTTATAGATTTGTGAATAAGAAAAGTTTAACAACTTATATGATACCGAGATGGAATATGGCTTTAAATACTATCACAGTTAAAAGTTTATTATCGTGTGCTAGCAATGATTACAAATATATTTATAATAAACTACACTGTCTGTTATCACGGGAACTAAAAGTTAGTAAAAACTATGGTAAAACAAGCTTGTCTAATATCACCGAAGATCCTTCTGATTGCGGTGAACCGGATCATCCAACAGACAATGAAAATCGATGAGATGAACATACCATGGATAGACAAAACGATGTCAATAACAACTGGACTACGTCGATGATTTATATCTCATATCTCACAAACTTGAAGTCTTACAAGCGAAAACAAATAAGCTGGCAGAAGAGGCAGTGAAGACAAAATTTTGGTGAACATAGAGAAGATAAATATGATGAAAACACCAGACCAATAATAATAAACATCAATCACTTACCTGGGCTGTATCGCTTCAACTACAGGAGGCACGACTGGGGACGTCAAAGTCAGACATGAACACGGAAGAAATACTGAATATTATTTCCCAAAAATTAGTGTACACTCATCACAAGGATTTTCAAAACTGATGTCAATTTAGTGCCTCTGTACTGTTCAAAGACTTGTTAGATGCATCAATAAATGCATTTCCAAAAGACTGCTGCAGAATTCCATCACTAAATGCCTCCACTTGATACTGAATATCGGATGTCCTGTAAGTAAAGATAATGGACAAGGAACTCTGGCAACGAATCAGCCAAGAACCTACTGTCTAACAAAATTTCAAATAGAATTTGAGATAGACTAGAAAAATGCAGATGAGACAGCCAAGTGACACCTCATGTAAGACCTTTGAGTGGAAGCCAGTTGGGAAGCAATAGATCAAACATTTAAGGGTGATATGGAGGAAGTCATGTGAATAGAAAATGAGAACTTGTAAGCGGTTGTGAAGTCAGCTGAAAGTGAAGTCTGAAAACTGAGTGGAATAGAGATGCACTGCTGAAACCCTGAGTTCCATTCTGAATACTAGGAATGAATAATAACAGTTGTACTTCCCTTGACCACTATTGTTTTATCCTTGTACAGGTTGTTATCTTCTGTAATTTTTTAAAAAGGTTTTTAAAATGAAGACAAGTAATGCATCTCGTAATGATTTTTGTTATTCATCATTATAACTGAACTTGTACTGCGTACTGATGAAGAGTCCCAAACTAGGACGAGACAGCTGTCCAGTACTCCCAGGTTTTCCAGTGGTTCTCTAACTGATGTCAGCTAACGATGAAATCCTCCATCTAATCAAATAGACGATAGTTATTGACTTTCATATCTTCTCGAACATAATACATATCATCTTTTCATCTGAATACATATGAGTCCATAGTTTTATTTAAAATACTATATGCTGTGATTTTGTAGTTTTATAATTCCTAATGTTTATATATATATATATATGGTATTAATTTTCATAAATAAATATATATTAATGTCTGAAAAATAATATCTTCTAAATGGTCACACTTGAATGCTATTGATTGGCAGCCATATTAGCTGCATCCTCTATTATACACTTGTGTTTGTTTATTTCAAAATCAAGAACATGGCCATAATGCTATCCATTCACTTCAATCTAAACAACCGATATATTTTTAATCTGGTGCTATGATGCACCAAAACCTGATAGTGTTTGAATGGATGAGTTTTTCATTATGTTAAAAAAGACTTAGGTGACAGTTTCATCTTTTTAAATAATTTCACATAATTGCGTTTTAATAAAACTTGGTAATAACCAGGTAAAATACTGAAACTTGCAGTTTATCCTGTGGAAAGAACATGAGCCAGTAGAAATATACTTACTGAACTATTGATACAGCTTGACAGCAAGTTCACAACTTGTTGTTTAGTGTATTCTACTATGAAGTTATGAACATTCCAGTATCTTAAGTGTATTTTAATGTTGTACAGTTTGATTCTACTGAAATTGATCCTTTTATGCTGAGCTGCATAGTATCTAAGATAGTTTACACTCAGCAAAATCATGAAATGATCAAATATAGACATACTAGACAAAATCTAGACTTTAGAAATTAATTGGTCGATAGTGACTAGCAGTGGAATCCAGGATGTTCAACCTGAGACTGAGCACGTTAGTTAAATCAATCGACGGGAAAATCTAAAATTGAATTGTTGAATCTTGACCTGTTGTAGCGCCCATATATTAACTCGAAATGTATGCTTACGAAATTAATTCATGTACGCATATTATACGTTTACAGAAACTAATTTTACGCATGCTTGTGAAATATATTTAACGTTGCATTATTGAATATTTCTCTTTGTTTGTTACATACATATTTTACGCAGCTACACACTTTAAAGTTTGCCTTGCGCTCTTTGAAATTCGATTTCGTTAATAATACATCTTTTCAAGTTTTTACTCGTGCTTTTTAATACTATGCCGTTCGCATTTGGTCATGTACAGTGTTAGTGCATCGTAGAACGTGAAACCGTAGATGTGTTATAGCATTATAATCGGAATCATATTTAGTACCCCATACTGTATTTGGTTTAACTGGTAAGACTTCTGCTATTCTTTTTGTCTACAAACTCAGATCTACTTAATAGTCCTTGATAAAGTTCCTGTCTGTTAATTTAAAATCCGTATTCGACTGAATTCCTGAAATGCTCTGTCATAGTGTTTACCTGTAAAAATGGCATATTTTCAATACATTTCACCCTTAAGGTCTCCCTGTGTAAACTGATGGTTGTTATTATTATTCCCTTGGGTTCCGAGTGGAATATAGGGCTTCAATAACACAACTCCACTTTGGTCTATTTTCTACTGTCCTCTTCAACTGAGTCAACAGTTGCCTATAATCTCTCATCTAATGCTAGCACGATATCCTCCTCCTCTAGCGAGCTCAGTAATGGAACAAGTATGTGAATAAAAATCCAAGTTAATGAGAGGATAGTGTAACAGTATATTATTAAAAAATACAGTAGTGAGTCTCTGATTTCAACATCTAACAAAAGAGCATACAATCATATTGTTACATACTCTACAGACCCACTCGTCGTTTCCCATTTGGATCCACTTAAGCGATGGCCTGCACTGTGCGCGATGTCATTCAACGGTTTCCTCAGAGTACGCTTAACCCATCTGGATTTTCGCCCCCATATTTGTTGAGTAATCGGCTCTTGGCTGGTTTGTTCATCACCAGAGTTTCTTGTTGCGAATTCTTTATGGCCATTTGATCCTCAGTATGGAAAGAAGGCAGCTATTGATAAAAGTTTGTAACTCGTTGGAGATCCTTTTGGTGACATGCCAAGTTTCTGACCCATATAGAAGAAGCGACTGACTTCATATTTGTTTTGAAAATCCGAATCTTGTTGTTTATGCTGAGCGCAGAAGATTTCCAAACTGGTTTCAGATTGATGAAGGCGTATCTTGCCTTCCCGATAGTTATGCTTTAAATAAACTGCTCTCTTCAAGAGTATGGTGTTTTCATTCTTGCTAAAACTTATCAGAGATAATATTATTAAGATGATTACCTGCATCGAACGTCTAAAGAAGCGTTTGACATTAGTTTTACAGAAGGTATAAAAATATTAAATTATATCAGCATCAACAAAAGATTCGGATTTTCAATACAAACGTCAATTCAGTTTTGCTATACGGTTCAGAAACTTGGCGGGTCACAAAGAATATTTCCAAAAGGTTGCAGACCTTTATCAACAGCTGTCTTCGCTCTATACTGAAGATCAGATGGCCGGAAAGAACAAGAACCAACAAAAAACTATGGGAACAAACAAAACAAGAACCAATCGCTCAACAAATATGTGGGAGAAAGTGGAGATGGATTGGACACTCACTGAGGAGGCCGCTGGGTGACATCGCACGTCAGGCCCTCGAGTGGGACCCGAAAGGGAAGCGGCGAGTGGGACGTCCAAGGGTGACATGGAGGAGATCGTGTGAAGAGGAGTTGAAACAGTATGGACTAACATGGATGCAGGTGAAAAGTACAGCAAAAGACAGAAGCAAGTGGAGACATGCAGTTGAAGCCCTATGTTCCACTAGGAACCCAAGGGTACAATAATAATAAATAATATCTATAACAAAAAATGATATATTTTGAATGCTACCATAATAAACCTAACAACACTGCTACTGAGCCACCTTGAGTCTCTTAATTAGTACCTGGTTTACTGTTTAGAAATCATCTGGTTTCGCGACTCAGTCAGCATTAGGTCTTTAATAAAACTTCCTAGTTAACTGCTACTTCTTCACAAGATATCTCATGCCTCCTTAAAACGTTAAAATTCTGCCCTTATGACAGTTGATGCAAGATTGCAGTACACCACATTTCATTTAGGATGTAAGCAGTCAATCGATTAGATATGACCCTCTACTTAAATTTGAAAATATCTCTTGCAGATAAGCTCTTCAGTTGACTATCAGTATTGTAAAATCAGATACGGTACAGCATAGTATAGTGTCATTTTGTTTAGTAAACACAATGTAAATCTTATCTACTGACAAAATAATATCAAGAAAAGAATTTGAAGGCATAAGTTCTATCAAGCATGACCTGATTCCTGCAGGATTTGAGGGTGCATTCAGGTTATAAATCACTTCACTGTATATGATAGGTGTAACTGGAGACGAAATAATTTGATTACTTTAAGGAAATAAAAAACCATAGTTAAACCCTGAATCTTACACCCGTTTTATTACTTCAGCTGGTAAGTAATTTAGGTATATATTACATAGCCTGTTTTTATTGCATAATACTGAACTGTGTTTATAGTCACATTATTATTAAAGTATTCACATCTGTTGTGTGAATTTTTTAAGGGATATAATTTCCTAAAAAATGAAATGCCTTTACGTTTATAAAAATTGATAATAAATCCTTTGAATAGAGTCTCTTTGCTGAATATTGTGTTCTCAATCTACACAATCGATGAGTCAATCGATCAAACACTGAGTCACTGTTTTTTATTTACAATATTTGTTAGGTTTATCTGTTTATATATATGAAACACAATTATCAGCATCCTCGGGTATCTGGGCTATCAATTCAGAATTCTCTATGCTGTTGCTAATTCACCCTGACTACTGTAGGAAGGTAAACTACAATTAGCTACAAAAAGTACATTCGTTAGTACCATGTAGACTGATCTCTTTTCTAATGAAGGTTGCTACTCTCCACTGCGAATGTTACCTATCAGTTCAGTTACACTAAACTCTTCGCAACAACACAAAACTCCAGACTTCAGAAATAGAAAAAATAAAGATAAGAGTTATAGAAGGAAGTTTTCTTTTTTCAAATGATAACACTGTCAACAGTTCTACAGAAACAACATTTCTAAGTGATGAATAAATAATTGATCTTGTAGCGATAGGTTAATTAGCAATAATCCACCGATATCTAGATTTTGTAGGTATGATAATTAATCAGTCAAATTAATACACGGTAAAGCAGTAATGGTTAAAACAAATTACTACATAATACATCCTCTGTGCAGTAATGAAAAGTGAAGATAATACAGGGTTGACTTGCTTAAAACCAACCACATACAAAACTAAAAGCACATGTCCTAAATTAATAAGATAGCTATAGTAATAATAATACTAATAACTAGTAGAAATCTGTCATTTGGATAGAGTGAGGACCAAATGTTCACCTTTGTGCAACTTAAGAATACCGTGTGCAGCGAACAGAAAGCTAAACTTATCCAAGTAAGTTCGGACGACTTGCAGTTTGTTAAAGAAAAACTCAATGATGGCAACATTAAGACCAAGTGGAATAAATGGAATAAATGCTGCTTGATTTCATGTTAATCATTTACAAGGTATGGCAAAGTAGAACTACTAATAAATATTTTTCTCTTTGTGAACCAACAGTATAGTCTGAAATTCATTAATTTGGTATTAAAAACAAATACAGGTGACTATGTGAGACATATATCCATTTTCGCAGAGTATTTAGCGGATAGTTTTCAACTAGGAGGAAGTCGTCTAAACGGATTACTCTAGCTCGATTAATGACTTTAATAGACTGAGTTTATGTTTCAAGTTACAAAAAATGAAAGATAGTTTATTGACCTGCTAGCTTTAGCTTTCTACGTAAGCTTTGTCTATTATTTTATGTCTTCTTAGTCATCGTGAGAAGAAATACTGTTGTAACAACAGATCGCAAGACATACAAGCCAAGATATATTTTTCACTAATCAAACTGCTGTTTATATCTATGCTGTTTATATTCTTTAACCAGTCACTGAGCTTGTGATTTCGGTTTACATCAAACGACATCAAATACAGTGTTCAAACAGATATATTGTATTCCATTAGTAATATCAAATTGAAATGTAGGAATATGTGAGAATAATGTTCCATTGGCACAGTTAGTCTGTATCATACCACCACACCATCATTTTATTCTTTGTCAATAGCAAAGTTCATTACTGAATTTGTTGAATAGGTTTATTTCTTAAGTCTGGCCTTCATTTAAGGAAGAGCACACCATCTATATAAAGGCGGTGAAATTCCAGTTCACTATTCACACCATCAAAAGGGCATCTGCACGGTTTCATTGAAAACAATTAGCAAGTATTAGTAAGAGTACCGATTTAGTAGACATGTCACAGGCTTTCCCATAAAACTCTGTTTTGAACATGGAAAAAGGGGGTTCAATGTACTTGGCGGAAATCTTGATATCTATGTTTTTTCACAATTTCCGACGATCACAGTCTCCATATTCTTCGCTAAGATCACACTGTTTAAGAAGATTTGGAACTGAATGACCAATTAACGTCATTCTCAAAATAACACTACCATTTAACAATATACACATGATGGGAATACCAATCATAGTATTATGCATAACATGCAAGTACACATTCATTCACCTAAGTTAACCCATTATCAATAGAACCCACTAATTGAATTCTCAAAAGAACAGTCTAATTATCTTTGTTCGTTAATCCTGTCTTGTTTAAATTCAACTCTGAAAGATTCTACGGGAGTCAACGAAAACAGAGATGTTTCTACCTAAGTGCATTTCAATGATATTAGGAGCAAAAAATGTTATGCACTACTTCATGTCATATTCAGACTAGCCGGTGATCCTTAATTTGCATAAATTTTTATTTCCTCTCTATTTTAATAAAAAGGTTAACGAGGCGTTCCAAAAGGTAACACTTTTTGTATAGTGAGGGAGGATTTAAGCATTAAAATTTTCATTCACTTTTTTCCGAAATAAAAGAATATATTTTTTATTTGATTGTAAGGAAGTCCGTTTTCATTCCTGTGTGACAGATGCAAAATTTTTGAATAGTCGCACTTCATACTGATTTTGATCAGTACGGCTACTTCCATCTTCTGCTTAGTTCTTTTGTTTCACAGTTTTCTTTTTCGCCTAATCTACAAGCATAACAACCAGTTTGTATGCAACTCTGTCCGGCAAAATCATTCAAATACGTCTTCTTTCGTAAACATCTTTGACAGGTAACAAAATGCTTACATACGAATATTTGATTGAAGCATTCGTTAAGAGTATCCTTGTCAATTTACCTATGTTTTTATGACAACTTATAAGAGTCGCTCATTCTTCACGTCGTTCATCACTTTCGACAAAAAATAGACGGAAATGAAACCAGAATATTTATTATGCTATCATAGTCTGTGAAGTTTGTTTTCTTACTCTTGCCAAGTTTGCTAGTGGATGCAAGTGGTGCTTTGGCAATTCCATCTTTCCCTGATGTTGTAGGTGCAACCTTGGGACTCTTCACCTTGTGAAAATTGATATTTTCAGTCAGTTGGACTGCAGTATCCTTCTTACTGTCTGTACCAAGTTTTGGTAGTGTGGTGTCCTCAGATGGAGAGCTGCATGAGACTGTGTCAAGACACAAGAGTGGCGTACTGTTTCTGGGACATCTGCCAACTTGGTCGCCCTGGCACAGTCCTACACAACGTGTTTGCAGATAGCAGAAACAGCACGCCACTCTTGTGTCTTGACACAGTCTCATGCAGCTCTCCATCTGAGAACACCACACTACCAAAACTTGGTACAGACAGTAAGAAGGATACTGCAGTCCAACTGACTGAAAATATCAATTTTCACAAGGTGAAGAGTCCCAAGGTTGCACCTACAACATCAGGGAAAGATGGAATTGCCAAAGCACCACTTGCATCCATTAGCAAGCTTGGCAACATAGCAAAGACTGGTCAAAACCTGATGATGAGGTCTAAAGTTACTGACGCTTCAAAGGAATACAAGCAGCCAAAGGCCACACCTAAGTCTGAGTTCAGTCGGTCGAATTCCCTTATCCTGTTTAATGTACCCGTGTGCAATGATAGCTGCTTGAACAACGGTCCCTGTTTGATCAGGAACAGTCGTCCAATTTGTGCAATAAATTAGGTCTGAACATCATTTCAGAGAAATTGTGCAGGCTGTACAGAGGTGTCCACACGTCTCAGGGTAAGCCACCCCCATTAAGGGTTACACTGCACTCTGATGAAGAGGCCGAAAGAGTACTATTAATGGCTGACGTACTAGCCATCGACAGAAGTTCGAGCATAAGAGTGAGACATGATAGGCCATGGGCTAACAGACAAATGGTGAGGGAGTCATCGGAACTGATGCCTTCTATCTCTATGGTCATACACGGTGTTCCGGAGCTGGAAACTGGCACTGCTTGTGAAAAACACATGCATGATGTACAGCAATGGAGATGGCTGTCATCTCATATGGCCCTTGGTGCTTCTGGAGCAATCTCGATTTTCCGACTACCTCGCGCCGCTCATCTCACACTAATTAGTTCCCCAAGGCTGTTAAGTGTCAAATTCAACTCCGAGGAACAGTTGGCCCTAGTACTTCGACGGGCGTACGAGACCAAGGGGAAAATGGGGGGACACATCCGATGCTGTGAAAGCAGATCTCGAACCATAAGGATGCAGCAAACTGAGGCCTTAATACGTCCCCGAGCTTCAGTGACACTAGAGCGATGCGGTACTGAGAATAACAGTCAGTGTCACCCAAGTGTCCTACCTAAATCCATGGAAAAAAACTACAACGGGCCGGTTCCATCGGAAACGACCAACTAGTCCCAACATTAAGTCCCCTACCAGCAGACCGCTTCACGTCAACTACCGCACAACACGCTGAGGTTGTGAAACTCACTGTCAGCTGCCTATATAGCAATGTGAGGGGGCTGAGAGGAAAAGTAGGCGAACTCCGAAATCTCTAAGCTCACCTACAACTTGAAATAATCATTCTCACTGAAACCTAGCTAACCCCCACTATCGCCGACAACAAAATCAGTATAGGTGATATGGTTCTGGTTAGGAGAGATAGGGATAATAGGGAAGGAGAGGGAGTTGCTATTTACTTTGACAGGCAACTTAAATGTGCACGTGCACTGGATCCACCACTTACTGAACTCCCAGATTCCCCATGGTGTCATTTCACCGTAGGCCACACCAAGCATTTACTGGGTTGCATCTACCGACCACCCACCTGTGGGGCAGAGCACAACCAGCTACTGCTCAGCACCATCACAGGGATATGGGATTAGGGCTATGACCATGTCAACATATCGTGAGATTTCAATGCATTATCACTGGACCTTGGCTCGGGGTATGCCCAGGGAAAATTCGGTCGAAGTCTACTGCAAATACGGGACTGACTGAGAATGTTGGAGATGACACTAGGTGGGGCTCTAGTGGAAAGTCATCAAAACTAGATTATATTCTAATTAGTGGCCACCTATTTGTCGAAAGTGTCCAGATCATGACTCCTCTAGGAAATAGTGACCAGGCAGTCATAGGATTCCATCTTGTTCTCCATGAGCCCTTGCTTCGGGACGTTACGCGACCATGTCTGTGCCATAACAAGGCGGACTATGCTGAAATGCGGAGGCTTTTGTCCGACGCAGAATGGCCCTTACCATTGGATCAGTTATCTGTGGATGAACACTGGGAAGTGGTAAAAGAGATTATTCACATAGAAATCTCGGATACCATCCCTTTAGTCACAACACAGTCCAAAAAGGTCATCATGGCTGAAGAGAGATACGCAACGTATTCTGCAAGCAAAGCGGAAGGCTTGGTTCACGTGGCGAGTATCCAAGAGTCAGACTGACCACGACGCATACCTGGGACTCAGGAACCGATGCAACGTGAGAGTCAGGAGTGACAAGAGGTCATTTCAGGCTAACCTTGCCAAAATCTCCTGGCGAAACCCAAAAGCTTGTATCGATTCATGTCGGAAAGAAAACCAACCAACCAGGGGGCATGCACCTTAGTAGGTCCAAATGGTCAATACCTCACTAGTCTGGAGACGACTGAAACATTCAGTTCAGCCTTCGCCAAACAGTTAAACAGCAATGTGGTTATTACTGGTACAGACTAAAATGGTGGCACTGCTATCCCACCGTAGGCAAACCTAGTGGCTACTCTCCAAATAAACCCGACAATAGTACTAGGGAAGCTACAGAGACTCACATCTGGAAAGTCCCCAGGTTGTGACGACATCAGGCCATCTGTTCTGAAACAGTGCACCGAAGCTCTCTGTAGGCCCTTATGCGACTTGTTCCAACACTCGATCGATTCGGGGAAACTGCCAAGGGAGTGGAAAAGAGCCATCTCCTCTCCGATCTTCAAGGGTCTGGATAGGCAAAATGGCACCAGTTATAGACAAGTAGTCCTACTCACAGTGGTATCAAGAGTACTGGCAGGTACTATTGATTATCACATCAGGGAACACCTCGATAGGACTAATAGACTCCATGAAGCCTAACACGGTTTCAGGAAAAATATATCCTGTGCAACAAACCTACTATCAGCTTGGGACGATTGAACATCATGCTGGGATATGAATGTTCCAGTCCATGTGATCCTCCTAGCCTTTGAGAAGACATCTGACACGGTCCACCATGACCTTCTCCTACACAAAATAAGTCAGGCAGGTATAGGTAAGCCACTTCTGTCACGGTTGAAGGACTACCTAGCTGAAAGGAAATTTTGCACTAAGGTCAATCGAGTCCGATCATCTTGGTACGGCTCGTCATCAGGAGTGTCGCAGGGTTCTACCCTGGGACCACTGATGTTTCTGATTTTCATCAATGACCTACCATGCCGTCTCAGCTGCCTAACTCTTCTATACGCTGACGACGTGAAGATATGGAGGGCAATAAAGTATTCGGAAGATTTAGATGGGTTGCAGGCAGTTCTAAAGCTTCTGGAAGACTGAGCGGTGGCCAGTGGCATGACTTTCAACCTGAAAAAGTGCAGAGTAGTGAAAACACGCACCTGTAGGCTGCAGAATGCAAGTTACACCCTGTGCAATGAAAGCTTGTCCTGCATAACGTCAAAGAGTAACTTAGGTCTAGTTCAAACGGAAAAAAATGGACACAAGCGTAAATTACACTGTGGACGTAGCCAGGGCATATGCGGTCACACACTTTATACATAGACAGTTAGGTGAACTCACTCCTGAGTTTTTCTTAGGTTGTACAAAGCATACGTCAGACCACACCTTGAAGTGTACAATATGATTCCACCCCCACTGCTTACAAGAGACACCAACCTCTTGGAAAGAGTCCAAAGACGGGCGACAAAAGGAGTGGCTGGTCTCCGAAATAAACCGTATGATCAATGGCTACAGAAATTAGGCCTATTCACACTTAGCTACCGTCAGCTTAGGGGGGATTCGATTACTGTCTACAAGATAACAAGTGACCACAATCACTCAAACAAGGGTGTTCTACCTTTGATTAGGTATAGGCTTCCTCGTGGAAATCCCAGAAAGATAGCTCACCAGAGAGCAAGGACCCGGGTGCGCACACACTTCTTTTCACTGTGGTTTTGCCGTCCCTGGAACTCCTTACCGTCAGATAAAGCTATGGCACCGTCTGTGGACACCTTCAAGCGAAGGCTGGACAATCATGCAGAGAAACAAGGACTGCGTCCAAATGGCCTATCCCCTTAAAATCCCAAACACCATTCAGGGGTAGGCAACTAAATTAGTCGTTTTACTTCTTTACATTCCCTCTCGTCTTACCCTCCTGACAACTCCAACTACTACACTTACACTTATTATTACTGGTGATATTATATATATATATATATATCAACTTCAAATTTAGTTAGCTGTCTGTTTCTACGTTTTCCTTATTTCTTTTTCTGTCTTTTAGTCTGAATAACCTACACTTATTATATCTATTTCTATCACCTCTTTTCTTTTGACAACGACACCGGAGGAATAACTGGTGGAAGGATCAACTCCATTCACAGTAGTAACAGTCTTAACACACCTCATTCTACAAACAACATACAATTAATCCCAGCATTACACCTTCAGAGTCAAACAAAGCTACGACAGCCGAGTGGCGAGACGAACTATGCAGAAGTTTACCGGAGATCATAAATCTTTACTTCACAATCAAGAGGCGGGCACAAAGAAACCAAATTGGTTCATACTAGCTCGCAAAAACGATATTGGATATTGTACTAAATGAGGCGCTAAGTATTTCTGTTGCGTTACTAATCGAGTTTGTTCTAACCAGGTAAGCTGGAGGTAGTCGCATTAATACTTAGCTTATAAAAAGGAAGTCTATATAATGATGAAGGAAAAATATCACAAGTTTTTTTCAGATCCGGTTCATGGAAGGCTAAATTATAATACTGCCTGACTTAAGTAAAGTCGTTTGTCTGGTTGCCCAAGCTAAGTATAGTGCTGAATTAAATCTCATTAATTCTGAAGTTATTCTATAGTGAGTAAATTCTGAATCTGTTCTGAAATGGATTCTTTGGCGGCACAGACTAGAACTCAGTGCTGATTTTCAGCATGATTGACACTAATTCAGCACCGTGTTCTTCTTCTAGGCATTTTCAGGAGTAGATCAGAACCTACTGGCTTTGCTCATAGCATTTTCCCAGCCCTCACAGGACATATTAAGGGCGGACTAGCGTTACTTCAGAACGAAAAGACTTAAATCAGCACCCAGCTCTCTTTTTAAGCACGACCAGCGTTATTTCAGAACATAGAGGGTACGTAAAATCTTCATTTACCATAAAAAGGCATTATCGAAGAGTAGGTTAGAATAAGTTTAGAAATTTCGTAAGCATGGGTAGTACCATGGTACTACTTTTTTATGACTAAGTGACTTTGAACTGCCTAGTAGTCTTTTCTATAGAAAGCTCCAAAGAGTTCTAATTAGTTGATACTAAATAATTATACAAGATGTCAATGACTTGCAAGCACTGATAGTATCACCTGGTTCGTCACTGAGATTCTTAGCGGTAGTCCAAATTGCTTTTTCACATGCCCAAATAAGAAATTTTTGGGGGGGGGGGGTTAGTGCAATGGTGAAATGCGACATTTTTAACTTTGGAAATACCTGAAGTTTACGCAGGTTTCCTTAAAAAACTCCAAATATTTGCGGACTTACTTCATCTTTGGCGTAGATGTAATATCTTGCTATTAAAATCGTTCTTGATTGCGCAAATGTATTCATTCTCTATGATATCCCAGTTTCATTAAACCCCTATTATTCTTCATCTAATCATTTGATATTTGATACGCTATGATTTATTATAGTTTCTCTGCATTATTCTTCTCTACCTTTACGAAACATATGTTACTCTGACGTATGTGCAGTTACTCGCTAAGTTAAATCGATGTTTAAGCAGGTACGGAGGACTACACAAGGACCAGACCCCCTCTTTCAACAAGTATATGTTGGTGAGTGTGAGAACTCGGTTAGTACAGGTACTGGTCATTAACTGCCGTAGGGGAGAAATTATTTAAGACTAATTCATTTCGGATATTAAGTAGTGTCCATTTGGTAAAGATATTCTCTCACAACTAGACGGGAAAATCGTATCATTCACTTTCATAGTTCACTTAAGTGATTTCAGTATTGAAGATTGAAATATGTAATGTCTCTAATCGATATATTTTCAGAGCCTTCGTTTTTGAAGTATGAAAAATTCTCATTTCATGTAATAAAGAGCACATGAGTCAGCAAAGAGGTCTCTTTTCGTAACTTCAAAGTTGTACAGTTATTTAGGGTATGTTGATATATACAATGTAGATTGACAACAGAGTTCAAAGGTTATCTATAATTAGTAACGAAGCAAATCAAAGTGCATGAATAGTAACTATGTTTTAAAAATTAATAATACTCTTACACAATCAAGAGGGTTGACAACTAATTACTTATTTGATGAACAATCGTTTGAGAACAATTGATAAGAAACGGGTGAACGAAGGGTTGCAAATGACTTTCAAAAACATAAAACAAAATAAATTGAGCTTACTATTCAGTTATTCAGGAAGACAAAGAAGGGAGAAAGTTTTTCAAATCTCTTCATTACGTCTGGCAGTATTTAGCTGAAGTAATAAAACAGTAAAATGTCATTTCAGTCAAAGGCTTTACTGTTAGAAGAACTTTGATAATGAGCTTTGTTAGCAACCATTACCAAATTATTATGGAAAAGCACATGGGTTTCAAAGTTTCTTTCTGTCTAGAACTTGATCTAGTCACCATTCTTAAGGGATAAACACTGTGGCTTATTGAATCGGCGAACTACGGCTTCTCATTTAGCCACTGGATCTGAAGTAGCCTGACATTACATTGGCGCCTCACACTGTGAATGTATAGCCGTTGGATTGATAGAAATATGTCTGTCTTATAACAATTAATAATTTTGTGTGTCGATAACATTACTCTCGGGGCTCACTAAGTATCGTGTCATTGTGTTTATTTGTCACTTGTATTTACGGATTTAATACTGCTAGAACTCACTTGTCAACGTGACGTCTAAGTTTTGTAGAGCAACTGTTTGGCCGCTACATGTAACCGAAATTGAGGAGCAGTGTAGTGTTGAAAAATTCCCCCCGCTTAATTTTGTTAAACACCACAAAACAGAAAGTCATTTTTGAATACGCTTTTAGGTAGTTAAACGGAATGGAAGTGGATAGTAACGTTGACGCAAATAATGTAACTTCCGGACCAGGGTCTGTATCAGTACTTCTGCATCCACTTGTTATTCTAAATATTTCGGAGCATTGGACGCGTAACAAAGTGAAGGAAAATTCAACTGCTGTTACAGTCTATGGAGCTTTGCTTGGTAAACAAGAAAGTCACCATATTGAAGTATGAAATCCTTTATAACTAAAAGAATTTATTATCTTACAGATTTCTAATTCATTTGAGTTACTACTAGATGAGCCCCATCTAACCGTCAACTCTGAATTTTATACTACTCGAGAATCCCAGTGTAAACAAGTTTATCCTGACCTAGATATAGTTGGATGGTATACTACCGGTGGACCTATCGATGAAAAAGATGAAATGCTCAACAGACAAGTATGTTTCATCTGCATTTTAATATTGTCTCTCTTTAGATGCAAGAACTTAATGAGTCACTCCTCATATTAAAATTAGATCCCCTTCAAACATGTGGAGAGAATCTACCTATCCGAGTATATGAATCAGTGGTGGACAATGATGGGAGAGTTCACTTTAGACAGGTATAGATAATTTTTATGGAAAGTACTTTTAGAGCCATTTTTAAATTATGTGAACTTTTATTTCAACATATGTCTGTAACCTCAAGAAGTTTCCACTCAAATTTTCAATCTTTGTTGTACTTGGCAAATCCTCCTGACTGTGTACAAAGCTGAGTTAAGATACTCGTGACTTAATGACCAACACACGGCGTAGACAGTGGTCACCAGCTTGAAGCTCGTACAGCACTTTAGTCATATGAGTGGTACAGTTCTCGGTAGATATGACATGTAGCTTGATATATAATTTAGTGTTATATTGTCGCACTGGTTGGGTTCATTTTTACTATTGCTTCTCAGCTATGTTCTTATAATACATTCGTTCAAAAGTGTCTAAATTGTGGCACTAGAGAGATTTCAGACTACTTGTCAAAAGAAAATATTTTCAGCAGATTCCATATTTTACTCCACAGATGTAAGACAAATGAAAATAAACATGGGAAAAAAAGTTCCGACTGTAGACGCCGTAGTATTGCTGTCAGGCATTGGAACGTCTAAATTTTAGAGATTTAAATAACACTTATTATCTATCTCAATATTCCTAGCGCTATTCACTAATAGTTAATTACCTTACATCTTCTTGTTTTTTGCTACGACAGTAGTGCAACCTCGTTATTCAATGCAGGATTTTACACACTATGCCAAAAAGTACACTCAGTGAGATATGCGAGTTTATTAGTCTTATTTTGTTACGCGAACCTTAGTGACTTCAAAGTGCTCCAGTCAGTCAGTGTGTCTTATCCTCATAAATACAACATGCAATATCGTCCTAAATCTGTTCATTTCCTCATTTTGTATTGCCGCAGATTGTGACAACTTGTAATAATGCATTTCTGTTCCTTCTGTCTGTTAAGCAATATTTATTTGGTCATATTTTATTCTTTTGTGTATTAGTGGAGATCTGATTTCAGTGGTTTAAGGAGTGTGTGACGGCGTTTGTAAATGTAGGCTCAAAATGAAAGCGTTGTCGTGTTATGTGGCTTTGAGCATTGTTTGATATTTCTAAGAGATCTCCTCTTCTCACTTTTTTCTCTTGCCACTGTAACTTTCTATCCCTTTATTAGTGCGTAAATGTTCTTATACTACTTCAAGAGACAATTCTCGTTCATATTGCATTGTGTGTAGCCAAATAGCTCATTCATATGTGAATCACTTTCTGTATTTTCTTATTGGATGAAAGGGAGAATATTAAAATCTAATTCACTGAAATGCATTCAGTCATCTTTTCTTTGTTGGGTAGTAGAACTGTGGTAACCACTATGATCACTCAACGCGTGGTGTTAGGAACCGCAGGCTTAAATCCTGCCTCTTTGTTGAGACATAAGGGTAGTCAAATTTCACACTGTCACATGAGTGGAATAGTTAGCCTTATGAGTGACACATTTAGTTTTTAAACTACATTGTTACCACTTATTTTAGTAGGCGTTGATAAATGTAAAGTATTCAAAATAATGATCAGTGATTGGTGTTATATACTTCCTTGAAAAGAAATATTTGTGAAGCTCTTAGAAACAATATGCATAGTTCTGTGTGATCAAGCGTCGTATGACAGTTTGTTTTGTTGTGTCTAATCCATTTTAAATATGATGCTCAGGTTTGTGTCTACCTTAACAGCATTTTCCCATATCTAACTGATCGCACCAGATAGCGAGTTTGATCCCTTACGCGTCTGCCGAGATTAATGCAGTCAATTAGTTCCATGTGGCTCATTGTCTAATGCATGCTGATGTATGCGCTTATGCATTTGTTAGAAATAATTATTTAAAAACTGATGATAAACTTGACGACAGGTTATAATGACGTGTATTCATAATTTCAGGTATTGTATACTTTGGCAACTGATGAAGCAGAACGTATTGGTGTAGACCATGTTGCACGTATTTCAATGTCATCCACTGGTCAAGCATCATCTATGGTAAGTATGCATAATTCCGTATGTAGTTAGTATTTGGGGAACTAATATTTACTTTTAACCTTCACATTAAAAGTTGAATTCTATGTATTAGGAACGATACTTAGCTTAAGGCTTATCTGATTTTTCTCAGAGTGAATTAAAGTTGGCCATTCACCTCAAGAGTCTTTCTTCGTAAAGTGGACATTTTCCTTGGTGATAATGTAGTTGATGTGCTTGATGATGAATCACATATACTGTGTGAAGGTAAGTTATACTAGCAGGCTGTCGAAGCCGAAATGGGTTGAGTTCGAAATTCGAGTACATAGTCCAATATGAAAGGATAATGTATGGATGACGTTATTTCGGATTTCAAGTCTCTGTTTAACATTGTTACCTTATTCACTCTGTGTAGACTTACTGAGGTGTAAGGTATGCATATTCCCCCATATTTTGTATGTTGAATCGTTGCGATATAAGAAGTTAAGTGGATAATATATAAGACTTGTCGTGATTAATATATACTTTCAGAGCATGGAACTTTAAAATTTCAAGGAGATTGTGTATTTGTCTAAACTTATTAATTTTAACTCCAATGTTTTCATTATGTTGTGAAATATATCGACGTACATATTTTCATTTTAGACCGCTGAACATCTTCTAGGAAACTATCAAGCTATTCAAATGTTAAGCAGTCGCTTGCAACTAATTAGAGCCTATGTGGCTGCTGTAGCAGCAGGAGAATTACCACAGAATAGAGCGAGACTGAGAGAAATTAATGCTTTAGTCAAACGAATCCCACTTATGCGTTCAACTTCATCTACTGAACAAAATGATCACTTATATCGTCAAGCCAATGATGTTTGTCTAACAGCACTGCTCGCTAGCATAACCCAAGGGCTACATACGCTTTATGGATGTATGTCTAAGACAGCGCATGTTGTAGACCGTCGAACTATAATGTTAAATGTATCAAGTGCAGCTATCAGTTCATGTCCAAGTCGTCTTACCAAAGCTGCGCATGTAATAGGAAATTCTAACTAGAAAGAAGAGGAAAATATTCAACATGTGACTGTTATCAATAGAGTAATTAACCTGTACATGATAAATTCAAGTTTTTTTTATTGATTCACAATACTAAGATATCGTTTATATTAAATTATACTTTTTCTTGTACCTCCAACTGTATATGATCATATTATATGATGAAAGGATTTCTTCACTTTTTCCATCACTAAAACAAGTTAATACTGTTGTTGTCAACTGCAGGCTTCCCCAATTATTTTAAAAGAAATATGATTACTAGGCGTTTCTCTTCAAGGAATGAATTCGTGAAAGATCGACACTATTCCTAAACTTCTTCTCCTAGTATATGTTTGATATTTTTTATTAACGCATCGAATTTATCCTCTCTTGAGATACTCTTTCAATTATATACGATGTTACTTATTGAGTTGCATTTCAAGCACGATTGTTTTTTTTTAAACCCATAATCACATCAAGACAGACGACCACTGGCATACATTTTAAATTGGTGAAAAATGAATACTTTTAAGCATAGTAAAATCCTTTCTTATTTATACTGGTTTTATTCATTTAGATGGATGAACACATCTGACAGTCAGAATCACTTTACATGAAACAATTCCTTTGGATACACATCACCCAAATGCAGGCTAACGTTTCGGCATACATCTTGATTTTTTTCAGACATACAGAACATTTCCTGATTTCTATCTGTTTAAAAAGCAGTTTGATTAGTATCACACCTTCGTGCTACAATTCTTCCAGTTAATGGAAGTGTATACTCCCATCAACCAGACTTGCAATGAGATGAAAATAGGTGATTTGAGTAGGGATAAAATGCAGGCTTAATAGTTATTGTAGCGTTTAAAACGCTTTCTGTTTCTTTTTTAGGATGTATTAAAATTTAAATAAAAACTTGGTTAACACATTATTTTTTTCCAGGATAAAAAGGATGCAAATTATTTTTAAGACGGATGTGTCATATCACTACAGTAATAAAAGAAAAACAGTGCATGGTATTTCTGAAAGATAAATTCTAGATTTGCAGGCAAGAATTAGATATGCTGATAAAAGTAGTAGATATTTCCACTCCTCAAAACTACCTGTTTTGGAGAAGAAAAAAACATTCAAAAATAACTCAGTTATTAGTTAAAAATAATTGACTTTACAATACTCAGAAACTGTAAATTCTCACTTTTTTATCAATAAAGCTTTTAAATTAAAGTATCTCAGGTATATCGCCGTGATGTGCGTCGGTAGCACAGCGGTAAAATGCTAGTCGACCACTCATTTGGTTCGGGGTCCGGTTCCCGCACTCCTTTACTCCGCTAAGCTAGTAATAAGACTGGTAAAGAGGGAAGGTTGGGCATGAGGCTAGCAACGTCAACCCGTAAAAATAAACACCACTACTGCCGTATGTTCCACTGAGAACGTAAAGGAATAACAAAAAAAGATGTATCGCCATGTGTGAATACAGCAAAAATATGACATCTTCATAGGTGCCTAAACATAAGCAATACAAATTTCAATATTCCTATTGTTATGATTAAAGCACACGTGCTTTCGGTAACTTCTCACAGATTATAAAATTATGCGTTAAAATTGTTCAGCATAGACATTTAGTTTTAATGCGCGTTAACCAATTCCTTGAAACACGTATTTGCTTAGGCCGTTTTCTGTTATCAACTTCATCGGAGTTTTAACAAAACATTAAAGCCATAATGTTTTTCACTAAATAAAGTATTCGTTGTGGTGCTCAGTGAATTTCTTCATCTTTATCCAACTTGAAACAATAACTCCTAAAATCCAATTGAAACAACGTAGGAATGCATTTTTGTACAGACTTAACACGCTTACGCTTTAAAGTTAACATTCTAAAACGGGTGTAATGCATTGTTTCCTACTCAATGATGCAGGTGAGTAAGGCATTTCTCAGCTAGGTGTGCAATACAAAAGGTTATAAATTCTTTGTATATGGCCAAATGAATGTAAGTTCAGTTTCATTTTAAATCAAATTATCCACCTTACTTACGTCTACTACTTTGTCTACTACAAAGATGGTCTTGTGTAGACACCTCTGAGTCCTTCCTGACCTAATCCACCCACTACTGTTACGAAAGAAACTCAGTGACTTCACATGCGTATCACATGTCAAAGCCATCTCACTCAACACAACTTCACAATGTCAACGATTCATTTCCCCTAATTACCTAACACTCTCAGGCTAACATCACTACTTTGATTTGACACTAGTAACTAGTGTGATGCGTCTAGTCCTCTCTTTGGTGCGGACTGAATTCTATCAGTCAGGTTGTAATGTGGCCACCATTCTAGGTAGCTCGTCATCATGGTGTACATTGTTTGTGATGATATTAGATGGTTGGAGACTTCCTGCCGATTGCCTGCAGGAACATTTGCACTAGTCAGTGTTGCTGTCATGTTGGTGGTAGTCATAGGCGCTTTTTATGGTGCACATGAATAAATCATCGTTTGACTTACTCTACCCGGTATATATTTTAGGTTATCAACCTTATTTGTCATTTTCTTCTTGTTCTACTTCTTCAGTGTTTCTGTTTGGAAAATTTTCATAATTATGATTATTATGATATTTACTCATTGCGGTCCTCGTTCTGTACTGGGTCACTTTCATCAGTTTGCTTATTGGATATAAGTTGGTCGTCGTATAAATGTCGATAATCTCCTAAAATTCCTATTCTACTTTTAATCAACTACCAATGGATTTGCTCATTTCTTACCTCTCAATTCCTTCACCTGAGTGGATTTCAGTTAAATCTTGTGCTCTTCAAGAAAAAAGATATCAGTGATTACCGAAAACTATAATATTTGGTTTACTTTCTTTGTTTTTCGCCAGTTTCATCTGAATGGATCTTAGAGGTGTCATCTAGTAAAAGCCTCAAAGCAGGTGAACATTTGCTTCGAAAGTAAAGTTTTCTATAAACAAAAGATTATTGGTCATACTTGAGCATTGATGCACGAGGCAAATGTGTTTCATAAATTTTGTTGGTACCTTTACTATCAGTTTCTTTAAGTCCGAAAAAAGAGGCTCCTTGTCGTCCGAGTGAGTTAAACATTTCTGATCTTGTGAACCTGTTAAAGAAATGTGGAATTATTCAATTTCAACTTGAAAGGTAAAGTATGCAACTATGACAACTAAAACTCAATACCACACCTGACAAAACATACATGTACTATCGATTTACGTGGTCTTGCAGTTTCAAACAACTTATAGTATTTATATCATTCATTCTTCGGACGCCATCCATTAATAACTATGAGTACTTCATATCTCTAATATCTTCCATAAGTTCGTTTCTTCCTTCCTACTTGGTTATACGTCAATACTCTTACTTTATTGGGTGAATACTATTTTCTTTAATACGGGTGTAAATCATCTTAATACACAAACAAAAGTGGTCTGTGAAATACCTACATACTGTAGGATCATTTTCATTACAGCCTTCATTTCAACACAAATGTCTGGTCTTTCGATTCTACACGCTTCAAAAAAAAGCACGAATAAAAAACGTGTGCAGAAATAGAGTCGTACTACAATAAACGGATGTGTGTATAAGATATTGCATAATTCCATGAATAACAGAATGCTTAAAATTCCAAAGACAGTACCGTTGCACGATTTTGAGACATTCCACCGACATTATGTGACTGGACAACCTACACAATCAAGTGTCATAGGACGTAAATTTCTATCTTCATCCTAAGCTAAAACTCTCAATATTTCAACCAAGGCCTCCCTACATAACTCAGGAAAACTGTCAGTGAGCACCTACGTGATCATATTTCGGCTGATTTCTCTCCTTTAGGAAAGTTGTGGCTCAATATGTAATGAATACAGTCATGGTTTGCATGATCTGTTATCACAACAACCGCACAAATAATTCAAGGATTGATAGTAAGACTATGTATGGTAACCTAGAGTTGGTATACTATGAACGACAATCGAAGATGAAATGAAAATCTGGATCTTGACAGGATTCTGGATAATGGTCTCCAGATTCCTAGCCCTTTACTCTATCAGTTGAGCTACATGACCTAGCTGCCAATTTAACCATTACTTACTTTCAGTCATCATGCATAATCTCCAGCTGGGTAAATTACTTACCAACCAATCTGAATGCAAATCTCCTGGAATCTTACACGTTGAAATGTGATCCACATGCAGAAAACAAAAAACCAGAAAAATGTTTCATATAAGTCTTGGTCGGTCTTTGCATACGTTACCGGATCTATTGGCCTTGGGTTAGTACTGTGAATTCGAATTCGTTCATGCAGTAAAAACTTTGCATAGGAAAGTGAGAAATTATATTTTAATGTGTCCAGTCGAATATGAAGTTCTTTTTGCTCTTTCAACTGATTCAAATTTGGTAGCCTAAAAATAACAGTTTAGTTAAAATATCATCATCTTAGAGAATTCCAAGCCATATTTTACAATTTCTCGCTGGCAAACTTCTCTTTGGATTGCAGTATGTTGAAGTAACAATCTAGATATCTTGCTAAGTGTACTAATAGTCTGTCACATTCTGGTGATCTAATTAGTAAATGACTCCACTTGATGGATAGCCTATACAAAATATACCTGATCATTTGAACAAAGTGTTGTGAATAGTGGAAACGCTTCCCTGAAGATTTTAGTCTAGCCAAAGCGACAGCTATTTCTCTACAAAGCAGAAAGTAATGAACTTACATTTTATATCTTGTATGGTTATAATGCGAACTTCTTTTTCACTTTTTATTGGGACGTTCTTGTGGAAATTTCTGTAAATTTTTCCTGTGGAAATTTCAAGTAAATAATTTACCTTCGTGAATAAATGGCCTTTGGTGGTTTTTGATTAGCATATTTTTGGAAAACCAGTTCATTTTTACCATCGATCCAATCAAATCTTCCTGATGTTGGCTTAAATCATCAATGTTGTAAGTAGGTGAAACTAACCAAACTTAGTTGACTTTGAGTATGGTCATTATAGCTCATTGTATTTAAGTAGTACCTAAAAATTGAAACACATCAGTATACATCTGGGATTTGTCATATGCAGTGACTTCTTATTAATACTGATCACAAACACACATCTCGAAGCGGATGTCACCCTGTGTCGCCCTCCGTTTACTTGAGATACATTTGTCTATATGGTTACTTGCTTCAATTTCAGAATATTCATATCTGTGAGCTATTTAGTGCCATATGATGCTAAAGATAAGTATAAAACACATTTTTCATCCGAAACTTAAGACTTACAATCTGGATTATAATTTAAACCTTAACCGGTGATAACAATAGTACAGAGAATTTCAGTAGTTTTTAGATTGCACACTTTTTGGTTCTTAAGTTTATGTCACAGTTTGATTGAAGCTATCTAACAACTTCTACTGGGATAACTAATGTATCAGCTAACGCATCGTAGTCTTTAAATAGCCCTATCAATTGGGTGTATATGCCTTATCAATCCAGTTTATAAGAAAATAAACATCTTATGGTAATTATGAAAAATCAGACTGACTGAAATAATGTCCTATATTTAGGGTCCGATAGTCCGCGAAGACTAAGTGAATACATTGACCATGTATTCATGACTATATCGATCGAGGGTATTGTGTCAAAGGCTAGTGAAACAAGACCCAAGAAAGCAAACTGTACTAATCAGGACACTCTACACGAATTAATGCAGTCGCATAAGAGCTTGTAGACACTGGCGAATGTCACCATTCTTAATTTCACATCATATATGTGCCAACAGAGATCACGTCAACACACTCCGACGTTCCATAGATCGACTTGCTACTACAGAAATGTTTTGTTGATCTGGAGAATGTGAATGGTGTAGTCCTACTAGAGGAATACGCTGACAAAATGCAGAATCTTCTGAGAACCTTCCACCGAAATCTTAGTATGTTTGACATGCGATTCACTCCAGTCAAATGTAAGATGACACAGCGTGATTGGTCTTCACTGATTCCTAGTTCGCGTATAGGTAGTGAAATGGTTGAATATGTGTTGAGCACTTCACTCATTTTGAGGTCGCATCAGTCATAAAAGAGTGATTTCTGACGAGCTCTTAGCATGAATACAAAGGGTTTGTCTATCATTTGCTAATAATAGTGATAACTTGTGTCCCCCTTCATGTAGGCGTGATATCCAGCTAGCTATCCATCGAAGGACATTTGTACTGTGGAGCTGTTCGCACCCACCGTCTCCACGGCTGTTAGACATGTGAGCTGAAAGTGGGAGATATGAGGAAGCTAATGATATTTGACTAAATGTGTCTGAGTTCACTTTCTCATGTTAAACTAATATATAACGTGGTTGGTAGTAGTGATGTTAGGCTGAGAGCGTTAGGTAATTAGGGGAAATGAATCGTTGACATTGTGAAATTGTGTTGATTGAGATGGCTATGATATTTGATACGTACGTCATGCCGCTACCTTAGAACGGGTGTACAGGTAGCCATAATAAAAGATATTCATTAAGTCTTATAAATCATTTGTTTTAGCCATGTAGAATGGTATGAATTGTCCCACTGAGATCCTGCGAATTCTTTTAGGTAATGTTTGGAGCCATGGCTCATTGTCAATAATAATAAAAGTGCTGGTATTTGATGTCCTCGGCATGCTGAAAATTTTCATCTAATCATTCCGTCATACAAGTCAAGCTATCGTATGGCTGTTCGAAAGTCATTAGTAAACAATACTGCATCACTGCGTCTTACCACATAAAAATTACTCTATTTTGGAAAATGTGTATTTATTATTAGCCACCTTTCAAAACGTATATTTTATATATTTTCCAAATTCACAGTACATCCTCTTGAAAAAATGCTCAAACTCTACATATGTTCTGGTCGTTACCAACACCAAGTTTGAGAAATACAACTGTTTCACTTCCTTTCTGAAAACTGTTGAGGAAATATATTCATATCTGAAATTCTACTGAAGGCACTTGTTCAATTAGTATAATCTTGTGATGTTTTTGTGGCATAATTGTAAGGACCTACTGATCGTTTCTCAAATACTCCTAGATCTTGTTGAACAGTCCCAGTTCAACAGATCTGTACCTTCGCCTAGTCTTTCTGTCAAAGGTAGTGGTAATATGTCAGCATATTGTACAGTTAAACGTGGTATTTATTCCAGGATATTTTCGGTGGAGGGATTACTAGTTGTTGTTCCACAGGACCTTACCATAGTAGTGTCAGAGAAGAGAGTTCTCCTTAATAGAATATTCTCTAAGGATCAACTGCTCGACCCCTAATACACGAATTGGTGCATTCCTAATCAGTCTCCATAGGATCAGCTCTGGCTGCATCAGAGGAACATGAGATAGATTCCTTTGATGTTGACCAAGACATCGTGCTCAACTGCCTAATGAAACTAGATGCAGGGAAATCATTGGGTCCTGATAATCTTCATCCAAGGCTTCATCATCAAGGAACTATCAGCTCACATAGCCGGCTCACTGACCACGATATTCAAGCTATCTCTCCTAAATGGAGTGTTACCGCGTGACTGGAAAGGCGCCATAGTAACTCCCATCCACAAAGGAGGATCAAGACAAAGCCCTTCAAATTACAGACCTATTAGTCTTACCAGCACCTTTAATCAAGATACTGGAAAGGATCATCAGGAAAGTTATCATGGCATATTTGGAAAACAACAGCTTGTAGTGCAGAGTGCAGCATGGCTTCTGAGGAAACCTCTCGTGCTTGTCAAACCTTCCTACAGCAAGAGAAAGCTGGGTCAAGTCAAAGGACAACAGAAGACCCGTTAACGTCGTCTTCATAGACTTCAATAAAGCCTTCGATAAAGTTCTCCAAGAAAGACTACTCATGAAGCTGGAAAGTCTTGGTATCAAGGGTAGGTTACAAATTGGATTAAGGAACTCCTCGTAGGTGGGAGACAAAGAGTTAGGATCAACTTCAGGCTCTCCTCCTGGACAGCAGGGCGTAGTGGACGGCCACAAGGCACGGTAATCGGACCTCTCCTATTTATTTTGTATATCAATGAGTTATCTCTGCTCAACGATTCCCCTATGGCCCTATACACAGATGACTTAAAAATCTGGAGAGAGCTGAAGTGTGACAATGATATGCTTACGCTGCAAGAGGACTTCAACAAATTGTCAGAGTGGTCCAGAGAATGTAGCGAAATGTGCAATTATGTGCATTGGACACGCAAGCATCAGCTCCTACGAACTAGAGGGAATAACCCTCCCATCACTTCAGACTAATTTGGACATAGGTATCATAATAAGTCACGATTTAAAAACTACAGCACACTGTCACGCGGTGGCTGCACGTAGTTTCAGATCCTTATGGGCAGTTCGCCCAGACTCTACTAGAATCACCAGAGATATGTCCACCACTTTATATGCATACCTGGCGAGGTCGAGACTGGAAAACTGTATCCAGACAGCCAGTCCTTGTCATAAAATGGAGTAATATATTCTAGAAAGATTGCAAAGGAAGGCAACACGTATGGTTCTCGGCATGACCAACTTATCATACGAGGAAAGACTAGACAGTTTACATCTCTTCTCCCCGTCATACCGTGGGCAGAGATGAGACTTAATCACAATGTTTAAAATTCTAAATAATGACTACAGACCTGAACTATTCTCTCTTTCCCCCCCCCACCAGGTCGGAACACCTTAGAGGACATAGCAGGAGAGTTCAAAATTAAAGAAATCATATTGCTGTTGAGCACCGTTTTTCACACCGAGTCATAAACTCTTGGAACCGACTCCGAGAAGAAGTGGTGTCTGCAACCTCAACTGAATGATTCCAGAAGGGTTTGGACAAGCACAGAAATTTACTAGAAAATGATTAGCATAGGCTCAAATTCTTCTCTCCTCAACCAATAAATCTGAATAGGTAGTTGCCATTATGTAGATAATTCGCTGTAAATAGATTTCTGTCCGGCTTATAGTGCGTATCACATTCGATGCTTTAGTAAATACCGGCGTTCCTATCGGTATTTATAAGTTGTATTTGAAAAGATTTTCCTAGCTGTGTTTTTGCTATGTTGAGTTAATTGTCAGTTGCTGAGATTCGTCTGACAGATGCCAGTGTTTATAAACAAGTGGAGTACTTGAAGTATCCAGCTACCATTGACTTCTTAGTTGGTGAATCTTTTTGGGGACCTGGGATATGTGGGTAAAAACGTGAGCAGTTTTCCGTTCAAATTTGGGAAAAGGTAGGCCTTTTTCGGTTGTAACATGGGTAAAGTAGGAACAACTTTGCTATTTTGGAAAATGACATGGTTAAAGCCGGAAAAGTGGATAAAGTGTTCACTAAAAAAGTGGGACAATAAAATTTTTCGGGACATGGGCAAATGTGGAAATAGTGGCCAATATGGGTAAAGTGGGTTAATTATGTAGCATTTTAACCACCTTTTGACCACGTCTTGGTCGGTCAAAATTACCCATTTAGCCCAAGTTTTGACCACATTACCCAGGTGCATTCTCTGACTGGGTTTGGGCGCATTGCGGGAACTTTAGAATTCTGTGACACACTTCGGTACAGACGTAGAGTCCAGTGCAAACAACTTTCTCACTCTCTTCAATGCACCCGAAGTGTTCTGCCCGAAATGTTTCAGTAGACCAACACATCCATATTTGAGAGACTGCCAATTGATATTGTGAGTAGTTTCCCACTGGATTACATGCACTTAGTCTGCCTAGGTGTTGTAAGATGCCAATTGGGTATATGGTTGTGTTTGGCAAAACAACGCCAATTGGGCTTAAGTAATGAAACAATTGCTTGCATTAACCGAAGGCTGCAGGATTCAGAAAGCTACATTCCAAAGGAAGTGTCGAAGTTTGGAGTTTCCTCATTTTGGAAGGCAAGTGAATGCCGGATGTTTCTGATGTAAACTGTATTTGGGCCCAGTCGTATTGCATAACTTGTTCCCTGCTCCACTGTATGCAAACTTCTTTAGGTTGTTCACAAATGTCTACATTTTATGTCATCCACGTTATCACCATAAATTGTGCAACACTGTAAAACAACAGCTTAGGTAATATCTACTATGTTTCGACAGTGTTTACCCTGATCAGCTGGTTTACAATGTGCATGACCTTCAGCATTTAGCTGAGGACGTCTCTTAACACGGTTGTCTGAATACCTTTTCAGCCTTCCCGTATGCATCACATTTGTGCCAAATCAAGAGAAGGGTGAGGAGTGGCTTTAGGGTAGCAAAACAAGTAGCCTCTCAATAAGTTGAAAGATGCTTGTTTACCATCTCTCCGAATGCAGGTAAGCCCCCGCTATGCGATACAGTTGATTTAACAAAGCCATTCTATGTCGGTAAGACTCATTATTCAGCTGTATCGCCTGGCAGATTCGTAGTAGTTAAAAGTGTACCTGGGATTATCTGTACTGTGGGTGAAGGTGATGTGTTTAAATTCAGACCTTGTAGGGATAAAGGGGCATTTTTTAAATAAGCCTTTTGATTTAACGAAACTCGAAATATAAAAATCAGGCCAGTTCTCAGGCGCACTAAATAGGTCCCAATAAATACCACTAAATATAAATGTACTGCAATACCCACAAATCGCTTCAAAGTTTTCACTCCAATGCCTCACACATCGGCCAAATAAGTTGTTTCCATTGTTAACTCGTGTTGTTTCATTGACGTCAGTTGCAGTGTATGAGAGTCATAGGTAAAGGCCAACATCATCGACAAAGTTGGTTAGGTTTACTAGCATATCGATTTGATTTAATACTCCCCCACTACTTTTAAGTGGGTTACTTTTAAGGTAATTCCTTTTTCATTCACACGGGGGAGGAGTGGCCAATATGGGTAAAGTGGGTTAATTATGTAGCATTTACACCATCTTTTGCACACCTGTTCACCGACCAAAATTACCCATTTAACCCACATTAGCCAGGTGCATTCCCTGACTGGGTGGGTCTTAATAATATGCTACCTGGAATTATTCTTCCTGTATATTTATGTCGACTAAACCTTATATATTTAATGAACAGTGTCACACAAATAATACTTTGGACAAACATTCAACACTACTATGTGAGAGAAGATTATTGCTAACCTTCCGTGAAGTAAAATTCATAATCCTGCCACATGTTGCCCTGACAACCTGCAGTACCTCCAATATCCAATATCGTTTTTACGAGCTAGTATAATCCAATTTGGTTTCTTTGTGCTCGCCTCTTGATTGTAAGGCATAGGATCCTGATCTCCGGTAAACTTCTGCATAGTTCGTCTCGTCACTCGACTGTCGTAGCTTTGGTTGACTCCGAAAGGTGTAGTGTTGGGATTAATTGAATGTTGTTTGTAGTATGCGGTGTGTTCAGGCTTTGTTACTACTGTGAATGGAGTTGATCCTTCTACCAGTTAGTCCTCCGGTATCGTCGTCAAAAGAAAATAGGTAATGATAATAATAGATATAATTAGTGTAGGTTATTGATCCAATATCCAATATCTTTTTACGAGCTAGTATAAACCAATTTGATTTCTTTGCGCTCGCCTCTTGATTGTAAGGTAGAGGTTCCTGATCTTTGGTAAACGTCTGTGTAGCTCGTCCCGCCACTCGACTGTCGTAGCTTTGGTTGACTCCAACAGGAGTAGTGCTGGGATTAATTATATGGCGTCTGTAGTATGAAGTGTGTTAAGACTGTTACTACTGTGAATGGAGTTGATCCTTTCACCAGTTAGTTTTTCGGTATCGTCGTCAATGGAAAAGAGATAATAATAATAATAATAATAGATATAATTAGTAAAGGTATTCAGACTAACAGACAGAGAAAAAAAAAAATAAGAAAACGTAACAACAGTCAGTCAACCGGTATACATATATATATATATATATATATAATATATACCAGTAATAATGATAATAATAATAATAACAATAATAATAATAAGTGTAGTTAAAGCTGTCAGGAGAGTAAGACTGAAGGGAATGTGAAGAAGTAAAACGACCAGTTTAATTGTCTATCTTTGAATGGTATATGCGATTTTAAGGGGATAGGCCATTTGGATACAGTCCTTGTGTCACTGCAAGGTTGTCCAGCCTTCGCTTAAAGGCGTCCACAGATGGTGCCATAGCTACATCTGCCGGTAAGGAATTCCAGGGACGGCAAACCCGCAGGGAAAAGAAGTGGGAGCGCACCCGGGTCCTTGCCCTCTGATGAGCTATCCTTTTGGGATTTCCACGAGGGAGCCTATACCTACTCAATGGCAGAACACCTTTGTTCGGGTGATTCTGATCATTTGTTATTTTGTAGGCAGTAATTAAATCCCCCCTCAGGCGACGGTAACTGAGTGTGAATAGGCCTAATTTCTTCAGCCTTTCGTCATATGGTTTATTTCGGAGTCCAACCACTCCTTTTGTTGCCCGTCGTTGGGCTCTTTCCAAGAGGTTGGCGTCTCTTTTAAGCAGTGGGGGTGCAATGATATTATGCACTTCAAGATGCGGTCTGACGTATGTTTTATACAACCTTAGAAAGAGCTCAGGAGTGAGTGCACCTAATTGTCTATGTGTAAAGTGTATGACCGCATATGCCCTCGCTACATCCCCCGTGTAATTCACGCTTGTGTCCATTTTCTCCGTTAGAACTAGACCTAAGTCACGTTCCGACGTTGAGCAGGACAAGCTTTCATTGCACAGGGTGTAACTTGCATTCTGCAGTCTACAGGTGCGTAACTTCACTACTTTGCACTTTTTCAGGTTGAAAGTCATTCCACTGGTTACCGCCCAGTCTTCCAGAAGCCTTAGATCTGCCTGCAGCCTATCTGAGTCCTCCGGACACTTTACCGCCCTCCATATTTTTACGTCATCAGCGTATAGAAGAGTCGGGCAGTTTAGAC